>WAAB01009021.1:116956-132938 GCA_013389865.1 Piaya cayana | reverse complement strand
GCTAGAGATTAGGAGGAAGTTTTTTACGGAAAGGGTCATTGGGCACTGGAATATGCTGCCCAGGGAGGTGGTTGATTCGCCTTCCCTGGAGGTGTTTAAGTTACGAGTAGACGAGGTCCTGAGGGACATGGTTTAGTGTTTTGTGGGAGTGGTTGGACTCGATAATCCGATGGGTCTCTTCCAACCCGGTGATTCTGTGATTCTGTGCCATACTCATGCTGAGATTTGAAAAATAAGCATCTGCTGTGGTCAGGTTTTTCTGATTTGGATGTCTTTTTTAGAAAAAGGTTTTCATGTGAAACAAACATTTTTAAAGAGAAGGCTTTGCAGATTTTGGTTATCAAGGTATTTATGTTATCACTGTAATATTTAAACTGTTAAAGCCTTCACTATGTTAACTATGAATTAATTGTGTTCCAGTTCTAAGTATAACATTCAACCTCTATGTTTTTGGTTAGTTTTGTAATGAATTATTGATAGAATGTTTAGCAGATTTTCAAGCATGTGTGTATGCATGTGGATATCTAAACTGCCCATTGTGAAATGGTGTAAAAGTAACATATCTCAGCAGTTCTTATTATGTATAGGACGTTATCAATAAACCAAAACAGGTTAGATAGGAAAAAGTGTTTTCCACAGTTAAGATTTTTTTATTAATCTGGATTTTATTAATGAATATTAATAACCAATGTTAATGATGCTGGTTTTGAAGGTTCCATCACCTCAAGCAGTCCCACTGCCCAGCCTGCTGAAGTGCTGTTGCAAGCTACTCCTCCCCACAGACGAGCTCGTTCTGCTGCATGGTCGTACATATTTTTACCCGAGGAAGCTTGGTGTGACCTCACGATTCACCTTCCTGCAGCTGTTCTGCTCAAGGAGATCCACATCCAGCCTCACCTGGCATCTCTGGCAAGTAAGTAGATTCACTAATGATGCCACTTTGAAAAAGTGAGTGGTAGGATTTGGTAATTATATAGAGAGTAAAATAAGGGGAACTGAAACCGCAAGTTGGTTGAAAACCACCTGTAAAATGATTTGAAAAGCTTGCTGTTTCTGCTTTCCTTCAGAATGGAAGGCCCTGCCTCTGCCTGATTTCTTCTAGCTCAGTACACGTTTTGTGGCATTAACTTCAAATATTCCAAAAAACTTGTCAAACTTCTCAAAACTTTTCCTAGTGAGAATGTGATATGGTCAGGAATCTTCGGCAAAGTGGGTTTGTGTGGTGGTTGGAATAAAGCACAAGGTTTTTCAGCTCTTATTGTTATAGTCCTGCTAGGGAAACGTGGCATTTACACTGCCAGGAGTTTTCCTCATCTTAAGTCTCTGAAATAAACTGTATATACTCTGTATCAAAATGCTTATGCATTTTAGTGTATACCCTCATACAGGTCAAATACTCTTCAGTTGCAGTTCTGTAGCAGTGTTTGCCTAAGATAATTTCAGTCATCTTCTGCGTATTTAATGTGTTTGATAGAGATATGCGTTTAACACTTAAAATTCAAACCAGTACGGATTTTTAAATAGTATTAAACTTTCTTCTCTTACTCTGTAGCTTGCCCTTCATCAGTATCTGTTGAAATAAGTGCAGATGGTGTCAATATGTTACCTTTGTCAACTCCTGTTATCACAAGCGGTCTCACATATATAAAAATCCAGCTGGTAAAAGCAGAAGTTGCCTCGGCTGTCTGCCTACGTCTCCATCGTCCTCGGGATGCCAGTACACTGGGCCTCTCTCAGATCAAACTGTTAGGCCTCACAGCCTTTGGAACCACCTCGTCTGCAACTGTCAATAATCCATTCCTTCCCTCTGAGGATCAGGTCTCTAAAACAAGGTAAGCTGGTCTAATCAGTGGCCAGAGGTGTGTTTGTGCCAGTTCATGCTCTTGTCATTTTTAAGTATGTTTTCTGATCTGAGTCACATTTTTCAGTAGCAAACTATTCATGAGGTTTTGTGGTTTAATGTTAACATTTGCAGAATCTATTTCAAATATCTTAGAAAATTTGCTTTTTTCCCCTCTTTTTGCAGAAGGCAGACATAAGCATTTCACTTTTTTTGGTAGCACGTTTAATCTGCAAATATAAACTGTGTTTCATCTCTGCCATGGTGGCAGATTTCAAAGGATATGAAAGCATTCTGAGTTGCATTTTGTGGTTTTAATGAGTAGGCAGTTGTCGAGAAAACTGAAATAGGAACATGTTTTTTTAGCCCTACCAAAGTCAACGCAGTTATGTAACTGTTGGAACAGGAATAGAAATAGGACAATGGGACATTTTATGGGAGTCATATCGAATATTGCTGTTTGCCAACATTTGCAAAATAGGAACTGAATGTTGTGATTCTGGCATATCAGCAAGATTTCTTGTCAAAAACTTTTATTTGGCTAGGTGGCATCTTGAGTTTTGTACTCCTTTTTTTAATAAAAATAAGTAAAACCTTAAGGATTTAAAAACAAAGAAGTGTTAAAGTTTTCCAACTTTAAATATACTTTTCAAGATTTATTATTAAGTGCTGTACTGAACAATGTTGCTAAAGAACAAAGGAGACAGGGGAAATGCAGAAGCTAACACATTTTTGATTTCTGCTTTTTGTGTGTGCTTTTCAAATCAGGTTCGCTAAGGTTCACTAATCTATTGTAGATATGCATGACCGTAAAGTCAGTAAAGGTGTGCAGATGTATGATTTTAATGCCGACCACTATTGCTGAATCTTTGCTTTAAATATGAATAAATCCAATGGTGTCTAAGTGGGGCAATGTCCTGTGCTATATTTCACATTTATGTTTTGGCCAACTCTTTTTAATGTAAACACCCACCACTGCCCAAAACAACACACCCTCTGCTCTGCCTTCCCCCTATATAAACACGTTCCCTTCCACCTTCCTCCCAGTAGGTTGGCCCCATTGGAAGAAATGTGTATGTGAATCAGGAAATCTTGAGAAACTTCAGTAATAAAACTTGCAGGCTCATAACTCTTCCTACCAACTAGCCCTGCCTTTCTTATAGAAAAAATCCAGTAATTATGACAGCATTACTAATGTAAATTTCATTGTGGTCTTAAATTCATTCATTTCGATTTGCTTTTCTCAGATAATGTCTGATTATGTCACAGCAGTTTCTGCAGTGCTTGTCCTAGAATCTAATACAGGTTGTTATGTTTTACATGAAAAAATAACATAATAAGTGATATGTTAATTCATTTTCATGTTTTCCTTTTCAGTATTGGATGGTTAAGACTGTTACACCACTGCCTCACTCACATAAGTGATTTAGAAGGAATGATGGCTAGTGCGGCAGCACCCACTGCTAATTTGTTGCAGACGTGTGCTGCTTTACTAATGTCACCTTACTGTGGTATGCATTCTCCAAACATTGAGGCTGTGCTTGTAAAAATTGGGCTTCAGTCCACCAGAATAGGCCTAAAATTGATCGACATTCTTCTACGAAACTGCTCGGCATCAGGGAGTGATCCTGCAGGTGAGTACAATGTTATTCTTTTCAGTTATTGATTAAAAATATTGCTTGTTTAAATGTACAAATATAGTATATATCCATGTTAATTTCTAATTCTGAATTTCACTTGCCAGAACTTGTCATAATGCTTTGTTACGATTTAAGGTATCACAGTCTTTGTCTGTGAGTAGTTTTACAGGAATAAAGTGGTGCAACCAGGGTACTTTTGATTTTGATGTAGAATAGATAATTAGATGAATATTTTGAAGACATGAGAGTAGGGCATGTGGTATATTCTAAGTATCTCTTACTCTAGATGCTACATTTAGATGTTTCTAAATAAAGAGCATCTGTGAGTAGTCTTAAGGAAAACAAATGAGGCAATATTTGGGCATTTGCTGGAATGCTGTTACATAAGAGATTAGTTTCCTACAGGTCCGGAGATTAACCCAGTGAGAATACGAGGAATAGGAAATAATCTGAGAAAATCCTCAGCCTTAGTCCCCATTGATAGAAATGGGAGTTAAATAAGCTTCCATTTTGAAATAAATATTCACCTCTGTGAAGCATGAGGTTTGATGGCTTTGATGGAACTAGTTATGCCTTTTTAGAATATGTTCAAGAAAATCCTACCAGTTAAACCTTTAAATACTGTATTTGATGAATGTTGCAGTGATTTTTCCTTTTATAAAAAGATTGAGTATTGTACTGAACATACAAAATAGTCTTGAGATAGTGCTGTGTATAAGAATTGCATCCTTATGTTAATGGCAAAACTCAGTTCAATGTTATATTGCAATTCTATAATAATTTCATTAGTACTTTAAAAAAAATACATATGTAAGTACTTCTATTATTTCCCCTCCTCCCCCTTTTTTTTTGAATGCGGCAAGATCTGAATAGCCCTTTACTGTTTGGAAGATTAAATGGTCTCTCTTCTGACTCCACAATAGACATTCTTTATCAGCTTGGAACAACTCAAGACCCTGGAACAAAAGATAGGTAATGTTATTTGGATTATTGTGTAAAGGGTATACAAAAAGAATCTGCTAAATAGTGGCGATGTTACTGCACAAAAAGAGACTTTTAAAATCTCTTTTTTTATGAGGTGGCTTGAAATTGCATAAATGCAAAGAAGCTTTCCAGCTTTCCTTCCTAGCTCCTTGCATCCTTTGCAGAGAATGCTCTCTCTTTTTTTGCTCTTAGAAATGCGATAAACCTTTTAGTGTTCAACTAATTTTTCTCTCAAATACTTAAAACTCAGATACTTGCCATGTTTTCGTTCTCTGTAGAAAGCTCACATTTTGCTTTGCAAGATATGTGGTTTTAATTGATTTTTTGCATTAGTGATTAAGTCTTGAGAAAACGGACTTTGAACTCACTCTTGAACTTAGCTTCAACNCTTCAAAAGAAGAGATAGATGTGTAATTCAGAGTACTAAAAGACATCAAGTTAATATGGATTTGCGTATTTCTTCGACCCTTTCTAATGTACTGCATCATCTTCCCTTCCAGAATTCAAGCATTGCTGAAATGGGTCAGTGATTCCGCAAGAGTTGCAGCTATGAAAAAAAGTGGCCGGGTCAGCTACATTTGTCCAAATAGCTCAACAAGGGAGTATGGTCTTTTGATGCCATCTCCTTCCCATTTGCATTGTGTAGCAGCAATTTTGTGGCATAGCTATGAACTGCTCGTTGAATATGATTTACCAGCATTACTGGACAGAGAGCTTTTTGAGTAAGTAAAGCTAAGTTTTGCATCTCATGCTTTTTGTAACTAAATTATTTTGTTCACTGAAGTTATATGCCATGATAGGTGATCTTGCAGTAGAAGTAGAACTTGTCACCCCTGAAGCTAATTAATAGAGCAGATACTCAAAGATAATCTAAGCAGGTAGTTTTGTAATTCACACAACTGCACTTCACATATTCCTGGTATAATTGTGTTTAAAAACAAAAATCCGAAACAGACCAGCAAGTCCCTGTATATACTTGCATATATGTGAAAGGTAAGGTATTGCATGGTTTTCTTTGTGTTTTCTTCTTTATGGATAACTCTGTTATCCATATTAACAGGTGCTTATTGAAGTAGATTGTTTGCAGTATTTTTCACAGTACTTCTAAATCATAATCTTAAGTAGTATCCTGTTATACAAGCATTATTCTATTACTCATGGTATTCAGTACCTTAAACTAATAACTAAGAGCTGGTGAGTGAGATACTGGGTTTTTTGGAGTCACTGTATTTGTTCCAGCCTTAACCTAATTTGAAAGAAACAAAACATGAAATCTTGAATTATGACTTCACTGAATATCGAAAATATGTGAGCTAGTGCCCCTATTTTATGCTGCTTAACTATCTTTTCTGTTTAAACAAAAAAGAGAAACCGCATTTGATTTGTTTCATGTGTATTGTAGAAATACAGCTGTTAATTTCCTGTATCTCGTAAAGCATTTTCCATTTGTACTATTGAGTTAAATCCCAGTTAATGAAAAGAGCTTTGATAGCACATAATTTTTTTGTTGCTCTTAGGGAACATTCATGTTTTTCTGCTATTTAACTATGATCTTTAGGCACAGTCAAATGTTCAAACACTGGGAAATGTACAAGTTATGGTTATTGGAACAAGCACAGCGAGCTCTTCTGTATGCACAACATGGTGGTCTTTAGATACTTAAGTGCAAGCTAGACCTTTTCCAGAAACACTTCAGTGACAAGGTCATGCAAATATTTCTTAATTCAAAGTGAGCTTGTTCATGTCAGGAATCAGCTTAAGGATTTAAAATTGCAGGTTTGTTAGACCTTTCAGGAATACATTTTATTAAAAACTGCTTTTTCAGGATGGATTTTAACAATTCTAATATTTGAAAAGTGATTACTCTAATAAAATTAGACTTCCTAAAATGGATTGTCCATTTAGATTTGTACTATTATAAAAATGGGTCTCAATTAAGTTCTTGTCATTTGGAGGAGAGTCTGTTGTTTCCATCACAGGACAAAATGAAGGAATGCTACTAAAACTATTGTACCTAGTGTAAGTATGCATGTTCCGAAATAGCTCTGGTTCTCTACATCCTGACAAATGAAACTGTATATCAGCCAGCACCTAATTATAAAACATATTTTAATAACTACAGAAGTTTTGTGTCAGATTTAGAAGGGCAAATAATTCTTCTAAAAATAACTTCTCATCTTTATTCCTCATCTTCTTTGATATTTTAACTTTTGAAATACTTCCATCCATTCTAGCTTTAACTCCTAATTTCTCCTTCGTGCGTTATTTTCACTTTTGTCTTGGATGTATTTTCCCATCTTCCCCTTTTCCATTTCAGTATTTCTGTTTTGGCTAGTGGATACTAATCTATTAAAAAAAAAAAATCTTATTTTTTATAGCACATGAGCTTACCCAGAAACTTTTGGAGGAAGGATTATGTGAATATGTACTTAGCAAATAGTTTATGTGTACCTTTAAAGTGCTTTAAATGGTCTTTGGGAGATTCTGACTGTCTTCCCAAAGTTATGAGTGGCTGGGATGACTTTTTAATGGCTTGTCTAGGAGACAGGGTTTTTTATCAGCCATTCACTTTACTGGTGGTAAGGTAAACTTTGTTTAAACCCTTGTTATATCCTAGAGTTTTAAGAGTCCCTTAGACTAAACGTAGAATAACATTTCCATCCAGAAGAGGGAAAAACAATCCTTGCCTTCAGATGGGGATGTGATCTATAATGATACGTATACACTTACTTTAAAACCCTATATCGAAGTGCCACAAAATGTGCATTCAGCTGTGTATGTAAAGATTAAGATATTGTAACTTATGTACGGTGTCGTGATACTGTGAATGCAGTTTGGAAAACTCTGGTATTTTTTTAATATACTTCACCTACTCTGAAGAGGTCTGTATGAAGAAATTATGATTTTAATATTTTACAAATACCCCTTCTGAAATTTAAGATGAATAATAGGAGCTAAATTAGGTTTTGCATTCAGTGCCTTCAGTTAGCATTCAGACACGTAGTATTGGGATGGAATTGTTGAAAAGTAGGTGGGATTTTAGTATCTCTGTGGAATAATTCTGTTGTTAATTTGTGTCCTGTGTTCAGGTTGAGCAAGGATAGCTGGAGTAACATTCAACCAAAAAGATTGTTGCTGCTTTCATTTTTTTGCAACATCTTTAGGTAGAATTATAGTAAAATGCTATTTTAAAAACATTTGGAAACGTGTTAAAATACATTCAGTTCTTACAAAGGACTAAGAGACCTTTACATAAAGGCGTGTATCTGATCTTAGTAACTGCAGCTTGGGGAGTTGAAAGCACAAAGAAGTTGACTCAAAAACACTTAAATTATGTGACAGCTGTCAGAAGGCTGAAGCCCTGTCTTTCTTGTGCAGCATGCTACAGAAGTCAACTTATTTCTGTTTTAATACAATACGATGAAAGAAATTAGGCACAGGGTTTAAGTGTATGGGAATGACTTTTGGGTAATTAATGTACTTCTGATACCATGATCCAAATGATGCTTTCAGGCTCAGCACAGCGTGTTTAACAACAGGTTCTACAGTAGTTAAACATAAGTGTAGGAAGGTGGTTTAAGAACTGGTGAAGAAAAGGGACTCTGAGTGGTGAGCTATGTGTTGACATGATTTTCTGTCTTCTACAGGTCATTGTTTAACTGGTCCATGTCTCTTCCCTGCAACATGGTTTTGAAGAAAGCTGTTGATAGTTTGCTTTGCTCAATGTGCCACATCCACCCTAATTATTTTTCCTTACTTATGGGATGGATGGGTATTACTCCTCCTCCAATGCAGTGTCAACACAGACTATCCATGACTGATGACAGCAAAAAGCAGGACCTTAGTTCTTCTTTAACAGATGATTCTAAAAACGCACAAGCTCCTCTTGCACTAACGGAGTCTCACCTGGCTACTCTTGCTGCCTCATCTCAGTCTCCTGAAGCTATCAAGCAGTTACTGGACTCAGGTTTGCCTTCACTGCTTGTAAGAAGTCTTGCTAGTTTTTGCTTTAACCACACTTCTGGCTCTGACTGCACTGCACAATCAATTGATATCACCCAGGACAGGCTCAGGAGGCATCATGTTCCACAGCACTTTAATAAAATGCCTATAACGGCAGACCTGGTTGCTCCTGTTCTCAGGTTTTTGACAGAAGTTGGCAACAGCCACATGATGAAAGACTGGTTGGGTGGCTCTGAAGTCAATCCCTTGTGGACTGCACTTTTATTTCTGTTGTGCCATTCTGGTGCTACTTCTGGAGGACACAATGTGACAACGCAACAGACCAGTGCAAGATCTAGCTTGCTTTCTTCAACTGTAGCAACAGGATTGACCACTCAGCAGCGAACAGCAATTGAAAATGCAACAGTTGCTTTCTTCTTGCAGTGCATCTCTTGCCATCCAAATAACCAGAGGCTTATGGCACAGGTGAGAGAGAAAAAACCAAAAAGTTTTTACTTCTTTTTTAATAACTACAACCAACTTTCAAAACATTTTACTTTTTCAACTTTATTTAAAATAACTTTTTTTGTAAGCTGTCATTGACTGGATAAGTTTTGTATTAAAATTGTTAGTTTGTTGGTCTATTGTTGAAAAATATAAAAATGTTTTGGTGTGTCCATCCAGTACTACCTATAGATTTGTAGACCTCTTGGTTTAGAGGAATAAACTTTAGACCAAAATACTGTACTCAACTTGATAGGTCTAAACTCTTCTGAAATGGCATTAGAAAATCAAGCTTCATACATGTCTTATATAGTAGTAAGTTAAGGAGATTTGCTGCTGAATTTGCTTGCACAACCGTATACCTTGTGCTGTCTCTGTCCAGGGAGATGTGGCCTATTGCAGAATATGGCTTTGCAATTGGCATTCCAGTGCAAATGCAGCTGTTTTCCTCACATTTATTAACCTTGCAGACCGAGTTGAAAAGAAGTATAATTAAAAAAAAGGTTTTTCAGCATTAAGAATGAATGCCCTCGGAGCAGGTAGTCTTCATTTAAAAAAATTCAGCACCATTCTCTTTTAACATCTGGTAGGAATAGTGCATTATGTGGTGGAAAGTCTTTGCTTTAGGAATTTGAAAGCTGTTTTTCTAATCTTCATCTTCAGTTTTTATCTTTTTGAGTTGTCTGTGTTGACAATTATTTTGATGATGTACTTGGTGTTTTGAACTTTTTAATATAAAAAAACTTATATGCTGCTGGTATTTTCTTCAGTGATGCTCGTTTCTGATCTGGTTTGAATGACAACTGGATGGGCAGATCTTAGTCACTGCCTATTATGGCTCTGTAGAGTTATATTTTAGAGACCTAAATATAGAAATATTTAAAATATGATGTCATTTTGCATTCCCAGGTTCTCTGTGAATTGTTCCAGTCTTCTCCTCAGCGTGGGAACCTCCCAACCTCTGGAAATATTTCAGGATTTATTAGGAGGCTTTTTTTGCAGCTGATGCTAGAGGATGAGAAAGTAACTTTATTTCTTCAGTCCCCATGTCCTGTAAGAAATTTTGATATTCGTATGGTGAACCTGGAATAAAGTTAGCCTTTAAAAAAAAAATCTGAGCATATTCAACTTTGAAATATCAGACAGAAGCTTTTCCTACTGTACACGTTGCAGAACTTTGGAATGGAGTGTGTTTGTGAATTGTAACAGCATTTTAAAAGTGTATTTAAGGCACTGCTGTAAGGCAAAGCCATCTTGTTAAAAATATACTACTTCTGAAAGAATTGGCAACTGAAATTCATCTTATGGAAGACATTTTAATAGCCCTCTGATGCATTAGCAGCAAATACAGATACAAGTTCTAGTCCTTCCAGAAGTTCTTTCATTAAGAAACAGACATAGTTTTGGTACTTCAGAATTGGCGGAGATCCTACAGCATTAGCCCAAAAACCACGAATAAATTCTTGAGTGACAATACTTGAGTCAATTTATAAAGCAGGTATATGCTTTTGTACATCCACATGCTTCACCATTATATATTAATTATAATTAATGACTGAAGTGCTGTGCTCTCATTGAAGGCTGCAAATAAAGAAATATAGGAAGAACAGAAGATATTAAAAGGTCTGGTACTCCCATACAAGGAAAAATTATTTTCTCCTTTGGTTTCTGCTATTCTTACTGCATCTCAGAAATAAAGTACTACATTAAATATATGACAGGGAAACTGGATAAGAGTATAAAATGAAAAAGGAGGAACAAATTCAGTTGTAGCAGTTATTTGATTGCTTGTTTTAACTTGACTGAGATTAATTATTGTGGCCATTGGTAATTTAAAGGTAACATCAGGTTTTCTGGTAACTTATTTTCCATGCAACAGACTTCTACAGAATATTACTAGATATGTAAAAGCAGAAAAAATAACTTGCAAAAAAGTTGTCAGATAATTAAATTTCTTCTACTAAAACCACCAGGAAGTGGTCTGTTCCTACTGAGTTGATGTCTCCTCTAATAAACCTTAGAAGTAATGTGGATGTGCAGCGTGTACTTCTAGCGTACCAGGAACATAACCTTTCAAAGACTGAGTCCCCATCATTATCTCTCAAATCCTTGCCAAAACTGTATTTATTGGAAGCTAAATTCTGACTTTCATCAAGTATTAATTTTATTATAGTGTTGCACAACAACGAATTGGCCCCCTATGTGAATATCAATAAACAGTCCTCCTAACGATAGCAGGAAGGGGATAGGGGTATTCTCATTGCAGGAAAATGTCACTGCAAGCAAAGAATGGTACAGAAGGCAAACAGAACTCAAGCTAAAATATAGAAAAAAATAGATATTAAATCTAGAATAAACTTCATCCTCAAATCAAAGTACTGGAGAAATGACATCTTTCTCTACTCCTTTTTTGTCTCATATACGGCTTTGTAAAATAATTGATTTTTTTTGAAACAATTATGATATCATACTGGTTTTGATCCTAAAAATATTCTAGTCTTTCGAAGCAATTTTTTTGAGTTAAAAAATTAACCTTTTCCTGATTCGATGGATTTTTGCTGCATACCTCCAGAATCGAAGGGTATGTCATTTTTAATTTTCAGCTCACAAAAGTTAGCTTTATTTTGCTAAAGGGAGTCAGTAAGACCTTAGTGTTTTAACTTATTTCTGAATGTTAAAGTCGTATTAAATGTTGACTGTTTTTCTTTCAGCTGTACAAAGGTAGAATTAATGCTACTAGTCACGTAATTCAACATCCAATGTATGGAGCTGGACACAAATTTCGTACTCTTCACTTGCCTGTCTCAACAACTCTAGCAGAGGTTCTTGATCGTGTGTCAGGCAAGTTTGCAATATTTCGTGTTTGGTTTGTTTTTTTTAAATACAGTTTCAAAAAACCCAAAACGCCTGCACAAAGTATATCTAAAGTACAGATTTGCACTGTTCATTAGTAATTACCGAATATGAAACTGCGGTTTCAGTTGTAAGGTTTTGCATATGCCTAACATGTTCCATGTAAAATGCATATTTACTAATCGTAAACTATTCTTCTATAGAACTAAGGTAGGGAAGATGGGATTTTTGTTTTGTTCTTTTCTGGCTGGTAGTTTGGGGATTGTTATTTTTGGTTGATTTTTAGTATTAATGTGTTCTTAGATCTTCATGGGATGTTTGGAAAACCCTAGAAATGATGCTGCAAATAGCAGGTTTTAAAATGCTTTCATTCGGTCACTTAAATATTCCCAGACTATGTCACTTAAATATCATGGAACTTGAAAGTTTAATTCAAGATGGTGATGAAATAATGTTGCTATGAGAAGGGCATTAGTGGAGGCTCTTTCCATTTTGTGGTTATGCATTTGCCTATCATATAAACATTTGAGTTTGTTTACTAAATGGAAATTGAAAGAATAATTTACTTTTAGAGATCAGTCAGTACTTTCAGTAATGCTACTTAAATACCAGGCCCCCACAAACCATAATAAAAATGTTGACACCTGAATGGTAGATAGCTTAAAATAAATCTGACCTTGAACTCCACTGTTTATTTAATACTTCAGGAAATAGAATTACGTTACAAGGGCTTACCAGAATGCTGGAGGGGGACTATTCATAAAGGCTTGTAGTGACAGGAAAAGATGAAGTGGGTATAGACTGTATAGGGGCAGATCTGGGCTTGACATAAGGAAGAATTCCATCACTATGAGAGTGGTGAGACACTGGAACAGGTTGTCCAGGGAAGTAATGGATGCCCCATCCTTGGAGGTGTTCAAGGTCAGGTTGGATGGGGCCTTGGGAGCCTGATCTAGTGGGACATATTGGTTGGAACTAGATGATATTTAAGGTCCCTTCCAAACCAAACTGTTCTATGATTCTGTGTTAAAGATTAGGGCTAATGATCTTTTTTAAAATTTAGTTACAGAGTAGAATTCATACTAAAGGTGTCATGTCCATGCCAGAGCTCTGTAGGTACAACTAGGTGAGGTGCAAAGTTGATTCTCCTTAGATAAGAAGCAGAGCACAATTTGTTATGCAAAAAATCAGTTTTAAGCGTGTCTCATCTAAACAACAAGGGCAGAGGGGACAACCCCAGCAGTTCCTTTTTACTCTTAAGATGTGATTCTTAGTGCTAGCAAAGAAAAGTCAAAGATCTTCACAGCAATTATGATTTTGTTGGTTTTTGATGTGCATACACTCAAGTTTGTGCATACAGATCTGGCTAGGTATTTGTTACTATATGTAGGTATATTTTTCTGTGTAATATTTCGGAGACCGGTGCAGGTCATCTTTAATTTCTGAAGCAGAACCTTGTGGAGTTCAGAAATGCTATTGCTTTTTTTTATATATCTACTGAACATCTTTGCATCAGAATTTTTAATAAATTCATCAGGGTAATAACTATGTTACCTAACAAGGTGAGAGAAGTACAATAAAGATATTTGGCAGAACATTAAATAGAACAAGATGTGCTTTGGGATTTTAATTAAACAATAGCAAAGCCTAGAAAAATGCTTGACGCTTAGCGGGCTCTTCTCTGATAAGTATTTCTGATAGAATTCTGTATTCATTTACTATCTCAACACAGCTGTGTGTGCAATGTGACCAAGGTATTTTAGATCCTTGTGCAATTTATGATCAGAATTACTGTAATGGGTGGGATAGTTCCCATGTATGAGGTCCAGGTCAGTTGTTGAGCAGTGACATAAACTGGACTGAATAGCTGCCTCAGTGGTATGTTGTGGTCAGCTTGATGCCCAGTGCTAATGGGGACTGGGAAGGGGAATGTGATGATGTGATATTCTGTATTGCCTGTAACTGAAGCTGGTCAAATGCTGACTTTGTAGGGCACCATAAGTTTGTCGTTTGCTCTCATTTTAAATTGGAAGAATTAAAAGAACTTCATCTTTTCCAGAATTACATTTCAATCCCTCATCTAATATGATTTCCATGATTGTATTAAAACCTTTGTGATACTTTTATGTCATTCCATGAAGTCCATGGTTAGGACATAACAAAGAAGATCTGATTATATGAGGAGTAAACTGCATGTCTAGGGTGACAGTGGGAGAGAAGGAGTGGACTTGGGGTAGAAAGGAAGACTGGCACCACTGCAGCGATAGGAAGTTATGAAAATCCTATGTCAGAGTCTGTCCCTTGGCTTACCTTCTTTTTTCTTAGCTACACTGTTCATGTCTCAAATTGTGCCATACTTCCCACAAAAATATATCACAATAAGCGTGTTCATCTCATATATTTCACTCAATGTTTTAAAAAAGGGGAGGATGAGTGAGGGTGTCTAAAGTCTAAATCTGCTACTTGCGTCCTTTCACCATAGGAAGAAGATGCGTAGTATCACTGCAGGTAGGGTTGTCCAGGATGAGTGCCAGTTATTTTGTATTTTATTCACCTTAGTCTTAAATTACTGGTCTTGGCTGGTCAGGAAGATTAAACAACAAATCTGGGTATTACCTGAGTACTAGAAGTATCATTACGTAAGCTTACCATTGTCTTCAGGCATAAATCATAATATATTTGCAGACAGGTCAAACTATATCTCTTTCAACACCTCACCCACTGGTAGTATACAGTTAGAGGTGGCTGAATGGTATTAGGTCCTGAGTCTGTGGTTGTAACTTAAGACTAATGAGGCTGTGTGGAGAGAATTTGTTACTCAGAAGCAATTAGAGAATTATTGGCCATTTTGGTGCCAGTGTTGCACCTTACAGAGTGTGAAATTATCTGTTGTCACTAGTAATCAATGATTTAATAGTTGCTTGCTGATATTTGTGATCAACACTACTTGAACCAAAACAGTTGAGCTACAGGAATCTAGTGTTCACTTAGGGTAAAAAGAACAAGGTTTGGATGTGTAAAGTACTTTAGACATCTTCCACTTTCAAAGGAACAATCATACTTGCCAGGAAATTGAATCAGTATGAAATACTAAATACCCAGACGTAAATACAACAATATAATAGTGTCTTTAAAAGAAGTGTCTTTAAAAAAAAGGGTTGGGTTATTTTTTTAGTTTTGTTGCAGGGATGTTTTGGTTTCATTGGTGTTTGTTTTGTTTATCTTGCTTACTCTCATTTTTTATTTTGACAGGAATGTACTTGGCTTATCAGGCAATGATTTTAAGTTGTTAACAGTTTGAAATAGTCAGAGGACAGATTTGGGGGGGGGAATTTCATGATGCCTTAATTGATAGATATTTACAAGACTATTACTGCCTGGGATGAAACTCTAATCCACTAAAATAGTTGAGAATAGCCTTGTTAACAACATAGAAACTGTAATAGAATTAACTTGATATCTTGAAATGCCTTTCTCTCCTCTTGTTTTTCCCTGTATAGATACACCCAGTATCACAGCTAAGCTAATTAATGAACAGAAGGAGGATAAAGAAAAAAAGAACTATGAAGAGAAAGAAAAAGCTAAAGCAGAAAATGGATTTCAGGACAATTACAGTGTTGTTGTTGCTTCTGGTATGTTGGGTTCTTTTTTTTTCTTCCAACTTCTGAAAATGTAATCTTTCAGACAGTAGAGGTGGGGAGGAAATCATAACTACCAACAGTTCTTTCTATTACTAGTTATGGTTAGAAAAATTGTAGTGCGCAAGTAAACCATCTGGCTGCTAGACAGCAAAGATTGGTTTCTGGTAGAACTACTGCCCCTATTGGATTATGTTCTTGGACAGATTTGTACCTGAGTGCGTGTGTCAGTGATAAGTTGTGGATGCTGTTGCTAGAGCATTTTCCAGGGTTTTGTAGAAGTGAACCTGGAGCTTGAATTAAATGGCATTATATTAGTGTTGGTGTACTGTTGCTGTTACCTCTACCATTTTGCAGTGGCTGGTGCATCACAATTTGATCACCTGCTCCCACAATATGCTTTGGAAAGAAAAGGATCCATATATTTTGCATTACAATTGGTGTAGTACTCCACTAAAAAACTGTTCACAGAATCACTAGGTTGGAAAAGACCTCCAGGATCATTGAATCCAACCATTCCTATCAATCAATAAACCATGGCCCTCAGCACCTCATCCACCTGCTTTTCAAACATCGCCAGC
>WAAB01009021.1:84739-116732 GCA_013389865.1 Piaya cayana | reverse complement strand
TGCTGGCTCATGTTCAGTCGGCTGTCGACCAACACCCCCAGGTCCTTCTCCTCCTGGCAGCTTTCCAGACAGTCTTCCCCTAATCTGTAGCTCTGCACAGGGTTGTTGTGCCCCAAGTGCAGGACCCGGCATTTGGCCATGTTAAACCTCATGCCATTGATCTCAGCCCAGCAGTCCAACCTGTTCAGATACATCTGTGGAGCCTCCCTACCCTCAAGCACATCAGCCCTTTCACCCATCTTAGTGTCATCTGCAAACTTGCTAAGGGTGCATTCAATGCCTTCATCCAGGTCATTGATGAACACATTGAACAGGGCTGGACCCAGAACTGAGCTCTGGGGAATACCACTGGTGACTGGCCTCCAGCTGGATTTAACACCATTTACCACCACTCTCTGGGCCCGACCATCCAACCAGTTTTCCACCCAGGAGAGTGTGCGCCTGTCCAGGCCAGAGGCTGACAGTTTCCATAGCAGAATTATGTGAGAAACTGACAAAGGCTTTATTGAAGTCCAGGAAGACCACATCCACAGCCTTTCCCTCGTCCGGTAGGCAAGTCACTTTGTCACAGAAGCAGATCAGGTGAGTTTGGCAAGACCTGCCTTTTGTAAACCCATGTTGACTGGGCCTGATCACCTGGTCCTCTTGCAAGTGCTTCATGATGGCACTCAAGATCACCTGTTCTGTGACTTTCTCCAGCACTGCGGTCAGACTGACAGGCTTGTAGTTCCCTGGATCCTCCCTGCGATCCTTCTTGTAGGAGGGCACAACATCAGCCAGCCTCCAGTCCAGTGGAACTTCCCCAGTCTTCCAGGACTGCTGGAAGATGATGGAAAGGGGTTTGGCAAGCACATCCACCAGCTTCCTCAATACTCTTGGGTGGATCCCATCTGGCCCCATAGACTTAGATGGAGATGTAAAGTGGAGATGTTAGATGGAGATGTAAGAATAAAAACATATTCCACTTAGGAATCACAATAGAGGATTTTTGTCCAGAGCATTCTCATTCTCACAACTAATGCGAAGATCCTTTTGAAATCATTCATGTAAACCCTTCTCCAGAACTGCTGTGGAGGTTGTAGATTGAACATAGTAATTTTGCAGTGGTACAAGAAGATTACTCTTCAGATGATTGCTGGTGGAGATGGTTAATCTTTCAGTTTGAAGTTCTAGTAAATGTGAGAGAGAGAGAGAGGAGTGAACTTCAAACTACTGTTTTTCTATCTAGCTTTCTGTCTTCATTGAGCTACCTCAATTTCATTTATACTTCATGAAGCATGAAGAAGAGATGCTGATTTCCTTTGACTTCTGGCACCAATATTTCCTAAGCTTTTTATTTCAGGCTTTTAGATGTAGATATAACTCTAAACTGAAGTGTTGAATAGGGCAGCAGTTTCATGGATCTTGGTATATATTTAAAGCAGCACAGCTGATGTCAATTACAGCATCTTTATCTGGCAAGTAAGATGCTCCTTAAATAGGGTAAATGTGTTTTGATAATGTCTAAAATATTAATAGGTCCAAATGAAGAGGTAAGACATGAATAAAGAATTTAGGAAGAAAAAAAATATGCCAAGCTTGAAGATAGGACAGTCAACCATGTGTCATCGTAGCTGCATCTCTGATCATTCTGTCTGATACATTCCATTCCCTATTTAGAAGGAAGCAGACTTAAGATTTTCCTTCTTTTTTTTTTTTCCAGTTAAGCAAAATGGCTTAAGCGTAAACTTATTTCATTTGCATTTGTTTTAACTACCTGTTTGTGAACTCTTTTCTTCTTTTGTCTTTATCTTTTCATATATTCTGGGAGATTTTTAGTTCATGCCGCCAGTATTTAACTTACTCCCTATTGGTGTGCTAACTTGAAATGTTTTGACAGACAACTTTAAAAGAAAGTTTGAAGACACTTTTCATAATGGGGTACTGTTGATACTGCTGGAGTCACCTTTGTAGGCCAGACAAGTGGTTATTATCTATAGTCTGTGCTAAAATGTCTGTCAGTTTAGAATTTTTTGCCTTTCTTGCTTGCAGTTGAAAAGACAACCTAAGAAAAGTTTTACCGTAGGGCCCGTTTAGGGCTCAGGAGGACACATAGCCTTGTAACTGTAAAAAATACCATGACTATATCCAAATATATTTTGTATATGGATGCTATTCTGATATTTGATTAGCCACTACTGAAAAATTAGACCTTTCTGCTTTCATTGAAGATATGGAGTACATTGCATATTGGCTAACTGACATTTTGAAATACTGGAATGATTTTTAAATTTTTACTTCTGTTCTAGGTTTGAAATCTCAGTCAAAAAGAGCTGTTTCATCCACACCTCCACGTCCACCGTCAAGACGAGGAAGAGTGATGACGGATAAAGTAGGGACCTCTTCTTCAGGAGGAGAATCTTCCAGCAAGACCATTAGTGTTCCAGTATTTCATCTATACCATAAGCTTCTACCAGGTAGCTTCAGTGACTCATTCTAAATTTCAGAATCATGGTCTTTTTCAGTGGCTGATATGCCATCAGAAAACAGGTGTAATGCTAATCTTTCTATTTTATCTTTATGTTGAACATCTGGAAGCGTACAGCCCTTCTGGGTAACAGCTTTCAGCTGGAAGTAGAGCATTGTCACAACATAGTGGCTTGACAGAAGTAACAATTATGTTGATCTCCCTTGAAGTTTAGTTCCTTGTTCCTAAACAAAATCTCAAAAACATTTCCAGTTTCACTCAGAAATAAGAGAGGGGTGTGTTCATAAGGTTACTCACATTTTCTTTTATCTGCAAGATAGAACTTAACTGGTATTTGTGTCCTATCATTTCATGTTCTAAGTGGGCAGCCAACTTGTATTGCTGTCTGGAAAGTAGATTTGCCAGTTCAATAACATTCTTGAATTCCATCATACCTCTGTTTTCAAAACCAGCATGTCTTAAGCAATTAGTTATGCTTTATGTACTCACATTTTATCAGCTATCTGGACAAAGCCAGTGGCAATGCTATAGTTGAAGCATAGAGAGAGGTCCTACAGTGAGATTGGTATGACTGGAATTCTTAACCTTGGATCACGGATAAATGACAGGAAAACAGGTGAAACACTGCTATGCAGAAGAGCTTTGTATCTGTTTTATAGCATAAGACAAGGAACTAGCTAATAGAATTAAGTGGTTAACTTCTGATCAAAGTAATTTTCACCCAATAAAAAACTAAATTTGGAACTTACTGCAGAATTACTGGGTTTGAGGCTGTTCTCTGGCAATTAATAGAGGGATCATACACTTGAATGGAAATACATACAATTGATATTGTGCAGTAGCAAGATATTTTTAACTTTCATTTCATAAGATGCCAGCTTCCGCTGAAGAAACGAGTTGTTACTGAAGACCTTCCTGCATCTTGTGTTACTTCATTAATTATAGCCAAGATTACATGGGCATGCTAAGTGTATTATATGATCCAACTCTAAAACATTTCACTAAATGCATGAGTCTCATTGCTGTTAGGAAAAATTACTCTGGCTTGAGAATAACTTGTCATTTCAGGGAAGAACATATTCTTTTTGAACAACAGAGTGGCCAAAATCTTGATTTGAGTAATCAGTTTGGGTTGTATTTCATGTGTACTTCAAGTCTTCATTGCTGCCGAGAAAAGCGTTTCTGGCAGCCCCATTCATTTTCTCTTGCCGAGATATGTCTTGACACAAGAATAGGGCTGTTTGTGGAACTAATAGGACTGAAAAAGAATTGTGTGTTTCTTTTGTTCTCCACTTCTTCCATTTCAGCTATTTTACCTTATGCTCACACACCTTCACGCCACCACATAAAAACATGATGCAGAGTGGGGTTTAATAGTAGAGGACAGGCAGTACCCACTTAAAATGCACATTAATTATAGCCTTATCCATTTGTTATATGTGCCAAGTGTCTGAGCTGTCAGCACAGAGCTGCCTTAGGGAATGCTGGCGTAGTTCTTTTATGGTTTGTTCCAAACTGATGAGGCCTCTTTACCTAAAAGAGCGAATGGTAAAATTAAGGCCTTGGTTTGGAGCCAGATAATATTTAATCTACATGGCGTTTGTGGTACATGTAATGCATAGCACCTGGACATGTAAGTTAAAATAATGCAATCATAATTTTCCTGTCTGACTCTATGCCATTGTTGTTTAGGCCAACCATTACCAGCTGAAATGACACTGGCCCAGCTTCTGACTCTGCTGTATGACCGGAAACTCCCTCAGGGTTACCGATCAATAGATTTGACTGTTAAGCTTGGTTCCAAAGTAATCTCAGACCCAAGCTTATCAAAAACAGACTCATTTAAACGTCTTCACACAGAAAAAGGTGAGTCGTCTTAGGTTTTTCGCATATGACTTTTAAAAATCGTTTTATTTTGGACAAAAATGGGTTTGATTTTTCTGGTAACAAACAGCAGCTTTCTGTATATTCTTGGGGAATGTTCATGAGCCATTCTCCACAAGATAAGTGCTATTCATCCTGATAAAGAACAAATTCGTTGCCTGTCTTCAGATTGTATCTATAAGGTGCACCACCATGGTTGTTCTGGTTTCACTTTTATTCATTGTTGTGTTGTATATGATATGATTACATGATTCTATAGATACTGTGTATTTTATTTCCTTGCACACATATCAGTTCTCTGTATTAAACATTTGTGCTGATAACCAGGGCAGATAAAGTAACACAGGAGCTGTTGAAAACTATATTGAATTACAGAAGCCTCTTCAGTTTTTTTATTGCAGCAACTTGGGTAATTAAATGCTTCTTTGGGAATTTTCCTCAGACCCACCTAAGCAGGTCTTGTAACTCTAGCTTTTAAAAACATTATTTTTAACATTTTCTGATATGGTTTGTTTCTTGCTAATGCTTTTACTAATTGCTTGCTATCTACTTACTCATAGTGCTGAGGGAAGGCAAGGGAGGTGCTGTATCCCAGGAATCTCTTGAAATATTTCTATATCATTCCTTCGGTGAATTATTTAGAGGAATGGGACCTTGAAATTAAGCTGTGGTGATCTGCTGGCACAGCATGGGATTACAAAGTTAATTTGTCTCTTTTAAGACAGGGGCTTCTTTTGAAAACTGTTCACCTGATAGATCAGCCTTTTTCTAGAAAAGATAAGAAAGAAAAAGAAGAGTTGAAAAAAAAAAACAAACCTCTCGCTGTCTGGTGTGAGCTAAGTATTTCATGACTCTCTGTAATGGCTGGATATACAGATCTCTCATGTTGTTGATAGGTCTTTCTCTTTCAAATAATATTTTTATTTTCTTTTGCTGTTTAAGTTCTAAACTTACAATAAATATTCTTTTGTTTGAATAAAACTAAAAAATCATTAGAGGAGGTTGAGTTTAGTGGTAGAACTGCATGCGAAACCATAAAGGTCCTCCTTGCACTTCTATTGGAGTTACTAGGGTTTGGTTTTTTAAACTTGAGATCAACACTTTTAAATTTATTTTTGTCATTACAAATCCATTGATCAGTGGTGCTGTACAGCAAAATATTAGTTATAGACAGATGTCTCACAATCACTACTTAGTGGTTTTGAAGGCTAGTGCTACTGCTTTTTCATGTTTTTACTATCTCTAGAAAACGTTCTTATATATCAGTATTTCCTTATTTGCTACCCAAAGTTGAGATGATCTATGCTGGGTAGATTTTATAGCTTCACATAGTGTCTCTAGTGTTGCATTTACTACTACTATACTTGAGGAAAAGTGTCACTTCTTGATATCGTTTTCTGTGTGCCTTTGAGATCAGCATTTTTTCACAGCTACAGTGCATGACTTCTCTGAAAACTTGCAGAACATTGATGGAGCTGAAATGGCTTAAATTGGGTTATAAGAAGATTAACTAAAGCAAGTACTGGAGAAACATGCTTAAGAGTAACTCTTTGCAGTGATGTTTAAGATGTGAAAGGAGTAGCGTTATATTCATTATGAAAGATTGGCCTATACCCTTAATCACTGATAACATTTTTTTTCAAGTGTCTTTTGTAGAGAAGCATTTGGCCTTAGTGTTCTGTGCTTTGTGAATATCTGTGTGTTTTCTTGTTTTCCTTGTTTGAGAAGGCTTACAGCTTTTTATACTGTTAAACAGAGGTGAGAGTCTTCCTTCAATACCTTTAATTTAAAACTTTCCTTATCAAGAAAATCTTTCTTGTGGTCTGAATAATTCGTATCATTGCAAGCAATTGAATTGTAAATCACATTCAGCCTGCTTGGTGGAATCCTGCACGTGTCTGACAGAAGGTGGTCTCTTGCTGAGACTAGCACATTTGCAGATGTCCTTGCCCACTCCCTCTCTTTGGTGACAGGAATTACTTCAGCAGAGGTAATTTGTGCCTGTATCCCTAAGAACAGTAGACATCAAAGCTGTGTATACTGCAAGTGTTATATTTGGGCTCATTCTTATGAGGATTATCCTGATTTGGGAGCGTATGTGACCTTTTCTGTTTCTCATACTCCATCAGGTTGAATTAGAGTGAATTGATGTATGTACTCCTACAAATTGCTGTTTTGAACTTGTTAAATACTTAGGTCTTATTGCTTCTTTGTAATGTGTTTTTCCCACAAATGCACCATGACCTTAAAAGTTGAGAATTAGGATGGGAAATAACCTACTGTTTCCTATTCTCTTTCAAATTAAGGAGAAAAGAAAGTATCTGTGGTTAAAGTTTAAAAAAAAAATTGTAGCTGGTTGAATTATGCTTTAATGTGCTTCTGTGTTTTTACAAGTGTATAATACATGATGACGTGTATACAAACATTTGACTATAATAACAGATTTTCAGCATGGTGTCAGGCTGCTCACAGTGTAGTGATACTGATGCCATTTGATCAATACTGTCTTTTGTTGTGGGCATAGTGTAAAAGCTTTCAGGACTACTGCGTTATAACATATAAAACACAATCTCTGATAATAGGGGGTTTTTTTTAGACGAAATACATTGAATATTCACTGTGAATTTTGCCTCTGGTAATGAGCAATGAGGGTTGATTTCTTGACAAAAATGAATTGTGGTAGGGTTATCTATACACAATCTGTGTGTATCAGTGTATAAAATAATCAGTTTTGTCTCTTGTACAAGATACTAGGATGTTTAGTCATGAACTGTCAGGGTGGAGGCTAGTAGGAGGTTAAAAATAGACATCTTGATCGTTTTTTATGAGGGAGAACAGAATTAAATTTCACAACTTTGGCAGAGGGGCATTTTGACACCTCACAGGCAGGAGATATGAAAATGATAGTGGTGAGTGATGGATGATATAACTTTATGGACAGGGAGTTAAATGATGAGAAAGGGTAAATTAAAAAAAGAAAAATTCTTGTTCAGCTTTTTTGAGGAAAAAGCAAGACTAATTTGAGTAAGGTTATCTTTCCTTTATTCAGCTGTAAACTCCTTATTGGAGAGTAACAAACCTACTCTTATCTCCTAGGTGAAAAGGAGTGTTAAAAATTGTCGTATTTCCAAAGTTAACAAAATCTTGAAGGCATAAATCTAATTCTAATAAAATGTAAAGTTCTAATAATTAGCATGTAACTCTATGTAAGGAAGTAATCCCAAGTTATGACATGGATCTGCCATCACTGGTAGAAGGTGCCACAAATACTTCTTTTTTTCCTTTTGATATTCTTATACCCAAATTCCAGGCACTGACTCAAGTTCTGCTTCAGTACGATCCTTCTGAAGTCCACTTTTTCTTGAGGATAAAGAAGTAAACATAATATTGATGATGACAGTATATTAATTTATCTTACTTCTGTGTTTTTGTAGATCATGCTGATTTGCTGGGACCTTGTCCTGAAGATGAAGCCATCAGTCCTGGGGATGAGTCTATGGATGCAGTTTTAGATGAATCGCTTCTTGAAACCTGTCCAATACAGTCTCCATTGCAAGTTTTTGCAGGAATGGGTGGATTGGCCCTTATTGCAGAGAGGCTCCCTATGCTTTATCCCGATGTGATTCAGCAAGTGGGTGAAAAAATCATTTTAGAGAAACATGCTAAGAGTGGTTTTGTTTGTTTAAGGGCAGTATTTTCCTCATATTTCTCTATGGCTCAATTTGACATCACAGTTATGTAGGGAAGCTCCTTTAAAGTAGGCAAGTGCGTAACTCCACAGCCCAGTCCAGCTATACATGCTGTTTCCCTAGCCGTGTTATAGGCTGCTTGAGCAGCCATATCCATGTGGAAGAAATGCATGAGTTTATTGCTGCTGTTTGCATTCTATTAATCCATAAAATAAATATCTTGGAGGGTACATTAACATAAAGTTGCTCATATACTATTAGGCCGTACTTGCTTATAATTTAATTTCTCGTTTACATGTACCCTCAGAGGGTTTGTTATGTTAAGTGAAATTCAGTTCTTAAAGCAGATTGTGTAATTTATTTTAGATTTATTATTATAAATAATAAATGACTGGGTAGTCTTAATTATATTAATAAATAATATATCTGAAATTAAAGCCTAATAATAGGTATGTTATTTATTTGCATAGTTATTATCATATGCATAGAGTTTCTCTGGAGGCACTGACAGACATTTCAAAAGTGTCAGTAGTGGCATTAGTGTGGAATTACTGCTTCGGCTGGAGTTCCAGGCACACAGTTTTTATTTTAAAAAGGGAAAACTGACCTGTGAGTTACTCAAATTCTATTTGGCTATATTTTTGAAATTTATGGCTGATATTATTAACAGGAATGACTGTATTTATTCTCTTTGAAATTAAGCTAATCATGAATTAAGTTCATTACCCTGACTGCAAAGCTGTCCCAGTTCTGTGAAGAGATTTTATAGAGGTTCAAAAATTATCAAGCTGTTTCAAAAATCCTCCTGATTTGTAGATAGTTAGAATAATCACAGCTAGACAGGACTTCAACTTTTAATTAGGAAGTTGGTATTTTGAATAAATTCTGCAAGGACTTTTCAGATTAGTCTTTCCCCGTTTTATATTAGTCTGGTGATAGATACTAGAATTTTAATTGTGATTGCATCAGTTCATCTGAATAGCATAAAAACCTGAAACTTCTGTGGTGTTTCATTATGAGAAGAACCAGCATATCATACCTTCATTTTAACTGAGTGTATGATTGTTTCCTGGGGAGTTGTACAACTTTTACCCTGTTAATCTCAGATTCCCATCATAATGCCTTACTGCATAGCCTTCTGTGCAGTGAGTTCATAAGAGAGAACTACAGATTGTTGTGTGAGAGCATAGTAGTAATAACACCTGCCAAATCAATCAATTGGAAAGGACCACGTGACTTCCTACAAAAGTGCTAAGATACCCAAATTTCTTCTCATTTTTTAAAGGCAGTTCTTATTCTTGCAATGTGTAATTAAAAAAATAAACATTTGAGTTAACACTCAGTGTTTAATGTTTAAAATAATATGTTTCCTATTTAACAGCCTCATATAGAGAATGATCTTTGTATTGTTTACTTTAGTCTAATTTGTCTCTAGATTAGATTTTAAGATACTGTTGCTTGCTATTCTTTGCAGGACTTTCTAGAATTGTATTGAAAATGAACAAGTACACCTTTTTGAGCCATGTAGCCTGGTCCCCATATCTGTAATCGGGAGTGTATTTCATGTGACTTTTCAGTGGTGTTCTGTATTAAGATTGTGTGTCCTTTGCATCCTAACTTTAATAAAATGTTTACCTGTGTGATTAACTAAATTACTAATGTTTTTCTGTTGTTTTTTGTTGGTGAAGGTGAGCACGCCTGTAGTTACTTCGACCACGCAGGAAAAGCAGAAGGACAGTGATCAGTTTGAATGGGTTACCATTGAACAATCGGGGGAATTGGTGTATGAAGCCCCAGAAACAATTGCTGCAGAACCTCCACCGATCAAGTCAACAGTTCAGACTATGTCTCCCATACCTGCACATTCTTTGGCTGCCTTTGGTTTATTTCTTCGTCTCCCGGGCTATGCTGAGGTGCTGCTAAAAGAACGGAAACATGCTCAGTGTCTGTTGAGATTGGTGTTGGGAGTTACAGATGATGGTGAAGGAAGTATGTGCTGCAATTATTATGCTTCTTTGTAGACTACATCTACGTTATTTTACTTACGTTTGTTTATACTATAATGCTTTTAGCAGGAAGATCAAATTGCTTTGTGCAGAACTGTTGCTAGCGCCTCTGATAGTCTGTTGTCTCTAAATACTAAATTTTATCTCTCAAAGATTTGTCACAGTCATCAGTACTCAAGTGTTCTCATCTAAATGTCAGTATTTTTAAAATAACTGTTTATAAAACTTGAAATTACACTGTCAAGATGACAGTGTCTTCAGACAAAGATCCAAGTAGAAGGACTATGCTCAACTCATTGAGTAAACAACCAAATGCAGAATAATATGGATAGGAGCATGGCTACAGCAGATGGAGAGTAAACTGTTGAATAATACTGTTTAAAAAAAGGAGAGAAATACCTCTAGATCATAGGCATCAAATTAGCTGAGCAGGAATTCTACCTTAATGGTGTGAGGTCAGAGGGAGAAATGATGGGGTATCCTTTGATGAATGAACAGATGAGCTGAGAGACAATTTGTAGTCAGTGTCTTTGCAGCCAAACCTGGAATCAACTGAAGTTAGTCTCTATTCAGCTGCCTATAGAGTGGTAGACAACATGTAGCTCGTAAGACTAACTGAGAAACTACCCTTCAGTTTACTGTCCCTTCTGTTTATCTTTTTTATTTGTCTTGTATTTAGGTACAAGACAGTAGACAAGACCAAAATGGATAACAAAAATCCAATATGTCTGCTTACTCTCACCTATTTGAGTAGTAAATAACTGGTGGACTACATGCAGTCGTTCTCATTTTTATGTCCTTCAGTGATTCCAGTCCCTTGCAATTGCAAAGAATTTTTATATCTTTTTCTTAATTTTTTTTATGAAGGTGACCAACTCGAATGCTTAAAATTGGGGATGCTTTTTGTGTGTGAGTGCACATCCACTGTTGCTATTGGAATACAGTTCCAGAACATCACTTGGCTGCTTTAATTTTCAGCCTAAATTTATTCATATCCAGTTTGTGCCCATTTATCGTTGTGCCAGCATTGTTCCTCTTTATAAATAGCTCTTCTTTCTCCAGTGCATTTGTTGATGGGAATTGTATTCCCTCTTAACCTTTGTTTTTGCTGGACTAAACAGTTAATTTCTCCATTTTCTAAGCCAAATGTCTGAATTCAGCTCTTTATGAAACATGGGATCTATTGTACAAAGTAATCCGCATTAGTTCTCTGTAGAAAGTATTACAATTTTCTTTTTATGTTGGAAATGCGCCTTTTCATACACCTAGATTCTCTTGGTCCTCTCACATAATGTGAAGAGCTGCATTTAAAAAACCATGGCTTATAGATTAAACATGGATTCAGTTGTTTGCAAAGATAAATCATAGGCAGATGCTTAAATTTTTTTGTCTCCTTGTCAGTTGGCTGCGCCTGCAGTTGTGGAAGTCTGTCAGATGGGCTTTTTTCCAGAGGTGTTCAGTTTTATTTATGAAGATCCCAGTCAGAGGACTTCCTGCTTCCTTCTTGTTAGTGTCTTTACGAAGAGTATCAGATAGAGATGAGCTAACTACTGTGTGTATAGGTCCATATACATACATATATAGGCATGTATGTTTGTAGTGTATTTCACTTTAGACCTCTGGATGATGATACAGCTGCAACTCTAAGAATGAGGGAGAAAATATGGTAAAGATACTCAAAATAAGAAGCTAATTTTGATCTTGAAGTATTTTTAGCATATGAAGTATTTGTTGTCATGTATCTCTTTTTACTCATGCACTGGGGAAGGAATGTGAAATGAGTTGTTAAATACTGAAAAAATTGAGAGAATTTTCCAAATAAAGAGTACATCACATTAACATGTCACTCTGCTGTTTGAAGTGTGGCTTTTAAATTATTTTTGCTCATAATGCAAGAGGGTTAAAAAATTCAAGTAATTCTACAAAATTAAAACATGCAGCTCATCTAATTAAGTTTATTTCAGTATTTCACCTTGTTTTCAATTTTAATAGCATCACAGCTTAGATTGTGTCAATGACTCTAACAGTTTGGGCACATGAGTATGAAAAAAATTCTACACCGTGATAAACTGCAGCTTCTTGTCAGCTGAGCGTCTGTTAGCTGACCATGTGTGTTCTTTAACTTGCTGTAGCTGGAACACTAAAAAAAATTAAAAATAATTAGTCCATCTACTTCCGTTTTGTTCATTCTGAAACACTATCTGAAATGCAGTGAAATACAGAAGTGTACTCCCTGTTATTCCCCAACTTGAGTTTTCTCTCTGGAAATGGTGACTCAGATTTTATAACTTTGGTTCTTAAATCCACAAAGGAAATAAAGAAACATTCTTTCTTCTACACTCTCCTGTTGAAATTTTTTTGTGAAGAGAAACCTAATATTAGAAAGATTTCTGTATGCAAATGCTTAAGTCCTTAGTGTATTTCTATATGTGTTGTTTATAAATTATTGCAGAGATTAACAGGCTGTATAGAACAATTAAAAAAACCCATTGTTTTGATATCTTTCTTCTTAAATCTAGGTCATATCCTTCAGTCTCCTTCAGCAAATGTGCTTCCAACATTGCCCTTCCATGTGTTGCGCAGTTTGTTCAGCACTACCCCGTTGACTACTGATGATGGAGTACTGCTTAGGCGGATGGCACTGGAGATTGGGGCCATACATCTTATCCTTGCTTGTCTGTCTGCTCTAAGTCACCATGCACCAAGAGTGCCCAACTCTAGTCCCAACCAGGCAGAGGTAAGCTTAGCAGCAGAATGATTACCGCTCAAAAGTGTTAACAGTTCTAACTACTAAAAAACCAAAGTAACCTCATTGCTATCATTATAGACTGATTTCTGCAGAGTTGGCATTTGAATAAAAATAATTAGAAGGTACTTGATTAAGTAATTGTCCGTGCCTTGCAGATAAACATAGTAATAATGAAATTTATGCAACAAAGAAGGCTTGTCATAAGGCATTAAGGTGTAATCAGTTTCTTTCGCGGGACTTTGTGAGTGCAGAAAAGGCATAAAACTCAATGGATGGTTGTTCTTTAATCTTTATTAGACAGCAGGACCTCATTACCTTGTTTAGCATTCATCATCTAAACTCTACTGGCTGCAAATTATTTCCTCTTAAGTGCTTCACAAAACTAAATGGGTTGTGAAAATTAATGAAGTAATACAGGGATTTTTTTTTTTAAATACTTCTTTTACGTATAGGAAAATGAGACCTAAAGACAAAAATTTTCCATAATGCTCAACATCCCATCTTCACAATTAAACTTTTGCAATGTACTTCCTGTATTATACCACCCTCTATTCAGAACTTCTGTCTCTTTAGTACTGTTGTGGCAGAGTCTTGCATGAAAAAAGTTCCTGATGGCTAAGTATGGCTCAGTAGCTCCAAAATACAGGGCTGTCCATATTTTAGCAGCTCTGATACTGATGAGGTGTTGAGCAAGGAAGACGTGAAGCTGTGCCTGAGAATAATTCATTTTAATGGGTAGTCAGATTTAAGGGGAAGCTGAGATGCTCTGCTTCTAAATGGGGTATGAGGCTGCTGACACATTAACACCTTAGAACTTTGGAGGGAAAGGGCAACCATTAATTCTTACCTTTGCTTCACTTCTACCTCAACCCCTTAAACAGCTTGCTTTCTCCTAATTCATATCTATCAAGTGATAGATGGTAATTAGAAACTAGAAATCCATCAGACCTACATCAACGCTTGTATTTCTGGGACCAGGCTTTCCTTTAGGTGCTTTAAGCCAATGATCATGACAGTCCTCGAGTGTTAAAGGCACAGCCTGTTCATGAATGATGCATTGAGTATTGTCTATATAAGAATAACCATACAGATTTTTCATCACCAAGATGCATTATATACCTAATGTAAAAGTTAAATGGTGATTCCGGACTACCGTCAGTGAGTTACTAAATAGGTGATAACTTTTTTGCCATTGCAGTCTATTTATACATCATTTCTTTTCCCTCAAGCATGATCTTTAACAAAGTCACTGAAGAAGATCTGAAAAGAAAGCAGAACTTTTCAGAGCTGTAAATTAAATATTGCAAACTAAAGTTGGGTTACTCACTCACATAAGCTAGTTTACAGTAAGCTTTATTGTCTTTGAGTAATTCTAATGAAAGTAGCAAGTTTTCATCACTTCAGAGGTGACTCATTTAGGTTGCTAAATATATAGCTAGGAAGGCATTAGTTAAAAAATGCTTATCAGAGTTTTTACTACATCCTTTTCGCCAAAGATCTGGTAAACTTTAAAAATTAACCAGAGTTCTTAAACAGTTTCATAAGAGCTAAGCGGTACAATATCAGGGTTATGTTATTAAAATGCACTAAGGCAAACTAAAAAGCTGTACAAGCGCCTTTGGAAAACTGGTGTTTGTCAGAAGATTTTAACGACAAGGCATTTCCCCCTCCTCTTATCTGGAAAGGGAATAGTGTCAGTTGCAGTGACACAGAAGTTGTTGTCAGAGCTCTACATGTAACTCCTTTTGCTATTTTGAAGCATTTATTCAAAACCACCACACCCTTGAGCATCTCAACACTTCAGTTGTGTACTTTTGACAACATTTTTACTCCCATCCCCTTCATCTAATAATGTTATTCAGCTTGACTAAGTGTTAAATAGGTGCGTTACAGAGCTGTGATGTTTAGCAATATATTGATTAAGTAGAACGTTAATAGCTTTCATCATTTAAACCATGCTAGTATCATAAGAGAAAAAAAAAAAGGACTTACAGTCCTAGTCAAATTGAAGGATCACTTGCAACCATTTAGAGCTGACCTGTACCAACTACTACATGCACATGAATGTCTTTCCTATCTAAAGCTTTGAATTTCACTGGATCCTGATGATATCTTTAAGATGTTAATAAGTTGGGATTACGTTCTTCTGCTGAACAAAGGCTTTCTAAACACAGTGTTATTAAGATGAAAAATGTTAAATTACTGTGACTTTTTTGTGTAACTCAGCCACAGGTGTCAAGTACACACAACAGCGCATCAACAGAAGAACAGCAGCTGTACTGGGCTAAGGGTACAGGGTTTGGAACAGGCTCTACAGCTTCAGGATGGGATGTTGAACAAGCTTTGACTAAGCAAAGGCTAGAAGAGGAGCATGTGACCTGCCTTCTACAGGTGTGTAATAATGAAAATTTGATTCATGATTAGTACTTGAAACATTTGGACTGAATAGTAAACATGGAGCTTGTATTTTTTTTCAGTCATATAGCAGAGTAATTATGGTATTTGGGGCAAAAAATAATTTACAGCCACCTGTCTACATGATAAATATTATAGATCATATTTTGAGAGAGGCTATTTTTGAACATCAGTAGGCTGCTTCATAAAAAAGAGCTATGTGGGCAAGCCTGGGTGACAGTTCTGAATAAACGGTGAACCAAGAAGCATTCCAATTTATTTCCATGGACTTGTTGTAAAGTCTGTCCATTAAAGGAGGAGGATGTAGGAACAGGCTTTTTTTTGTGTCTGTGCCAAATAGTCTTACTTATTCATTTGTCATTTATTTTTCCTCTTCTCTAAGGAAATGTGCATAGCTGTTCCTGGTGCATGAACTTGTTATGTCCATATAACAAAATATCACTCAGACATACTATAAAACCACAAGTATGCGAATTAGATGACAATAGTAAATAACAAGTAAACATCCAGGTCTTCGTAAAACTCTGATGCCTTCCCAATGCCTCACTAAGGAGAAGAAAATCCTGCCTAATTAAGCTTTTCAGTCCATTGTAAAATGTAACCAACCCGTTATCTAAGATATCAGTGTTAGGGAAAATGAGATGCTACCTTGTCATCAAAAATTCTATTCACGGAAGTGTCAGCTCAATAGCATTAGCTGACCTTATTGGTGAGGCAGAGCACAAAGGAGATGAAAGTCTGAAAACGTCCATGCCCTGACTGATGAAGATATCACTTTGATGTCGTCAGTTATGCCAGTCACCATAGATCACAAGGCACAGATATCACGTGCCTTACAAAAGCAAAATAAATAAAACCCAAAACAGTTTTCCTAGGTAAGAAAGAGGAAAATTACCTGAATTACTCTTGATGAAGCTCCTAGGCAGTATTCTGTGTTACGCCACGTAGAGATTTAACTATAACTGTCATAAGTTATGAGGTAAAGGGGCATTTGCTTTAGGCAGTCAGCAATTGTAGGAAGAAGGAGAAAACGCTTCAGCATTTTGCTGAAGATGTCAATTGTACCACAAACTGCCTGGTCCCTTATCTAGAAAGGTTGTTTAGAAAAATTTTGCTCTACGAGGTACTGATAAAATGCTGCAGCAAAATGCCATGGGTGTTAAGTTTAGAGCAAAGAGAGAGGATGAAAGAAAGGAGAAGAAGCTAAAAAGGTCAAGATAGCCAAGTTCCTTAATTTGAAAGTACAACTGCGCGAATTGTGCCTATGGAAGTGCATTAAGTTGTATGTCTACCACACATGGTAAGGGCCTGTGAACTCAGCAAGAACCACCCTTGGGAGGAACAGGAAGGTGTGCAGTTTTGAGGCTCCCCTGCTATCACTTGAAGGGAAGGCTGCTCTTTAGTTACTGAAGCAAAAACCACACTCACAAGTGATTGTTTCAATTAACTGTCATGCTCACCATAAGGTGTTCCATGCAAAAGTAAGTTGCAAGTGTTCTTAAAACATTTGCAATTTAAAAAAAAAATTGTTGGTAGTGCATATTCTGAATTGAATGGGATGGATCAGCTGTATGTCTCAGTGATGTAAGGTAGCAAACCCCTGCTTCAGGTAGCTCCAGCAGTTTTGTCAAAGTTCATATTAATTGATCTGTTAAAGTAATTCAGATTTATAATAGCATTAGCCAAAGTTGGAACCATAGTCAAATAATTGTATAGAATTTCTTAGAAATTCTTTCTTATTCTTATAGAATAAGTACCCATTCAGAATTAGCAAAACAGCTAGTGAAGTATTATGGTGTCTTCCTTCAGGAACGAAAATCAATGTTCTTTTGCCTAAAATAAACCAGGTTTGATTGAATATTTTTGTGTATTTCAGGTTCTTGCCAGTTACATAAATCCTGCAGGAAGTACATCAAATGGAGAGACTCAAACTAGCCATGAAGGTAGAGGGCAAAATAGCAGTGCTCTTCCATCTGTTCTCCTAGAGCTTCTCAGTCAATCTTGCCTCATCCCAGCTATGTCATCATACCTCCGCAACGATTCAGGTAAATGCTATTGTCTCATTCTAAATGGAAACAGGCATACTTCTGTCAAATAGATTTTTGTGTAAATTATAGGTAGTTCAGGCTAATTTCAGTATATTTGCAAACTTAGAATTGCAGTAATGGGACATTCACTTGAGTCTGTGAGAACAAAATGATAGTGTTCATTGAAATACTCATTTGTCGGAGTTTATACTTTGTTGGTGTAATCTCTTTTTAAAATTTGAAGCTTAATTTTTTAACTGTTGGGATCAACAGTTAAATGCTGTTTCAATCTGAAAAGTTTATACTTTAGTTTTTCTGTAGAAGATAAATGAAGAGAGAGAGTACTTTATACAAGCCTATGAGTCTTATTGTGAAGGAAAACATTAATTTTGTGAGGAAATTCAGCAAGCGTATGCATGAAGTCAGTAAATGTTGCATGTATCAGGGTGATTTTCTTTCACTTTTTTCAGAGCTTTTTCTGCTTTATTTAGGAAATATAGAAATAAGCCTCAACAAAACTGCAAAATATTTCAGATACATGGGAACAATAGAGTTGTTTGGATTTTTTTTTAAAGGAATGACAAATTAGTTACATGTTGTCCTGACTTTAAAACAAGGACATCTTGATAGTTTCATCCAGTATGTTGTACCTTGCTGTGAAAACCATTTCAGTTGTACAGGGTAGTGTCAAGCAGTATGATTTAAGGAACTGCCTGTGTAGAAGTAATGGCAAAACCAGCAGACTAGGTTTGTGATTCATGTTCAGTCTTAGTAGATGACAGGTTTTAGTATATTGATAAGCATTTTTTCTTCAAATAACTGCCAGCCTGAAGTTTTTAAACACTGCCTTAGCCTTAGGTTGAATTTCTTTGTAAGGATAGATTTAAATCTTAAAGTAGCAGAAGTTGTTCCAAATCTGAATAATTGGCTTTTGGTATCTTATTTTGCTTGCTGTGGTTTTGGAGTAATTGCTAAATGTTTTGTCACATTATTGCAGTTCTTTGAATGCCAGTTGTAGGGTGTGGTGACATTAATTTCTTGATACAATGCCATAGCTTCTTGAATTACATAGCTTCTTGGGGGTAAAAGAGAAATCATCTGTGTCTGGAGTATTTACAAAGCTACATAGGACTAAAACAAGAATGTGGTTCTTCTAATCCATGGTAACTAGGGCATTGCATAATCTTGTATGACGGAATGGAAGTAGTTCAAAAAGTCTGCTGGGGCCTTATAGTAAAAAATAAAAATAATGTAGATATTTCATTTACTAGTCCTCAGTTTGATGCCTGTCCCTAATTTTGCAGTGAATTTTTTGCTTCTATTTTGCATATATTACACTGATGAAATTAACTCTGTAGCTTATAGAACAGGCTTATTATTGGTTTACATTAGGTTTTCATTTGCAATAAGGTAATCTTTCTAACAGATACATATAAGTTCTTCTTTGTTGAGGTAGAAATGAAAAGTCACTGAAAGATCTGGTGAAAATGCTGTGTTATCTAAAGGATGAAGCTGTTGGGTTTGAGTTATAGATGAATTAGAGGTGTTGAAATTGTGTTTTGCTGTTTTTAATAGAAAACTGTATTTGTCTATATAAGTCACCTTTAACTGGGGAACAGCAGTCAGATACCGATAGAAGAGATGAGCTATGTGGCTGGTGGAGAGAAGTTGAGACTAGTTTGGCTTTCAGGGACCATTTGTTTCCCAAAGTACAAAGAAAAGGCAAAGTTTCAGTTACAAATGTTCATTTTGGGTATGTTTTCCACTGCTGGACTACAGTTATTTGTGATGTGTGGGCAGGGGATGTTCGTATGTTGTGCTTGTGAAAAAAAAAAAATTGTAAAGAGTGAACAAAGCAGTTGCTTCTTGCTTTTTCATAAATGGATCTATAGCTCTTAAAGTAGCAGCGTTACACTTAGTACATTGATCCAAGCAGTAGTCTTGAATGCTTCCCACTGTGATTGCTCAATATTATATACATAATCTATAATTAACAATGTTCTTCTGGATTAAAAAAAACCCCAAAACAACTGATGTAGCAGACTTTTATCAGTCCAGCTTGTGTTTGAAAATGTAGTAGGATATTGTTATGAGAGGGAAGTGTGCAAAAGGCATGACTTCTGGCAAGAATGTCTTCTCCTCATGAATATTTGAGTCAAATGCATTTAGTTTGAAAGGAGTCCCCAAAACCAGTTTATCTTGGTGATATCCAGACTCAATTCCAATGCAGTAATAACTGTATAGTTCAAAACCAGACAGACTCATTAATGTTAGAATTATGAGTTGCAGGTGATGCTGGAGCTCTCTGTGTCACTGACAGTGTCAGGAGACAGCTAACAGAGCCTGACTGTCACAAGAGAAAGACAGATTGAGAATCTTTGGAGCTGTCTTAAGCTCTGATGCAATGCTCCTAAGACTAAAGAACTCCAATATTTGGTAGGGCTGCATGCCTACTTAGGTGGGGTAGCGAAGGGAACAGAATTATCAGTAACACTGATATACATATTCTTCTAGTTTTTGGACCAGTGTAACGTGCTGGACTGAGAACACCAAATACTGAATGCTGATGGAGTGTTCCTGGTTCTGGCACCCCAGCAGGTACAAGCTGTGCCCAGTGCAGTGCTTAAAGAAAACAGCAGTTTTCAGCAACTGTAACTTTCTTAGACTTGAATGGATGCTGTTGGTACCAGTTAAAGGTTACCCTTCTGCTGGAGGTATTCCTCTACTAGATTTTTGATTTTGCTGCATATGGCTGTAGTAACAGTGATCTTCACATATAACGTCTGCTGTATGGGTAAAATTGTGAGGAAAGTTTTCTCTGAAGAAATATAATAAACACTGAAACTGCTGGGTGTACTATTTCACTTTATTGCACAGTAGACTGATACTACAATGGTGAAACAAGAATAGTATTTTGGTATTGAGGAGAACTTTATATTTGATTTAAACATGTTCGGTTGGCTGCAATATATATCCGGCTTGCAAAGTTGTTTTGGCAATAGTCTTAAATAGTTGCAATTATCACAGTTAAAACTTTATCTAGATGTTTTGCTGGTTAAATATGTTTTGCTGTCCCTGCTCAATTTGCCTAAAACACACGTGGACTAGATTTTTGTCTAGCTTGTTCCAGGTAAAAGGAATATTGATCAGATAAGGAGTACTCACGTAAAATTTAATCTTTTAGAAACCTCACCTTGACGCAGACCTTTACAAACTAGATTGTTCTGACACATTCTGCAGCTTCATCTACATCAGAGCAAGGTGATTGTGAAGTCCTTGAAAATTGTGAACTGACCACTTTCATTAATTTCCATAATTGCTTTTTTCTTGTGGAGAAGGAAGGTTTATCTGTCTATGAAGGACTTTACTTATTATGCAAGATAGATGATAGCTCTAGTCACAAGGAGCAATAGCTGCTGTAATCCTCACTCTTTTGATTTTTCCTGTGGTTTTGTATCTTGGTATGGCATTGCTGTGGGTTTTGTTTTCTTTCATGTTATTAATGAAAGAAGTTTATCTTTGTGACACAGCAGGGGTTCTTTTTTTACATTTTCATTTATTCCTAGGTACTTAGTGCATGTTTACCTTGTTAAAATTGATGTCATTCTTTCTGCATCATGTAACATCTAGCATGTATGTATTGCTGAGCATTTATGCACATTTCACAGCAAAATCTGTCATGTAAAACATTTTAACTGTTTACTGCTGTGGGAACTCTTTCAAATATGGAACATTTCTCTTCTTGAACAAAATGCACAACAACAAAATTTGCACCATGCAACAGGAGGTTCCCAGCAAAAGTATGACTGCCATGTTCTAGCTAGAGTACATGGCTGTCTTGAAGGTTTAGATTTTGCTCCCAAAACTAAGGTCTACTTGACTGATGGACCTAGGTTTATGAAGACTTATATAGGCTAATATTTTGAAGTAGGAGAGAAGAAAGCAGTAGTAATAGTGGTCTCTGTAGCTAACAAGGTTTATAGAGAGAAGGCAGTGGAAGGGGATCGTGACAGAAGGAAGATCAAGTGACTTCTAGGACAGGGGCTGTATATATTGTTACGGACTTGGACAGCCAAAAGCCTGGTGAAGTTGGGATTCATCAGTGATACCACAGTATTGGATAGAATTTTCTTATTTAAAAATGTAGTTGTACTAGTTTGTTCCTAAACAAGTATCTAGAAAACCCTGAGATGACTTAATTTTGTTTAAAGCTGAAGAGTGAGAGAGGTTTCACACCACCTCGTCTTTGGAGTATGGGCCTCAGCAGAAGTTTTTTGGTCCTACAAGTTCTCTTTGCTTGAATTTCCAGGCTTACAGGGAGCCAGTAAGGATGTGATTTTTAGCTGGCGGTTTCCTGCATCTCTCATGTCTTTTAGCCACTCTTCCCTCTTTGGTGGACAAAGACTCCATGTGATGTGGTCGGCATAGCTGGTGGTGTTAGATTAGCTCAGTCTTCCTTGAGTTTGACTGCTGAGAAGATGTGATGCACTTCTATGTGAGGGCTTTACTAACAGGCCTCTTGGACAGCATGTTCCACTTCGCAAGAGTCCAGTATTTGTTTTAATGTGCCTTCCATAGTTTACGAAGTTGAGCTGCTTCATCCTGCTGCCAAATTCCTCATTGTGAACTTTATTTAGTAAGTACTATGGACACTTAGGCTGCAGTAGATTTCCTGCTGAAGTGTTTCTTTTCTGTTAATCACACTTATTCTCAAGGCATTATATGATGTTGCTCTGCTTTTTACTAAGTTGTCCAGTTCCACTGGACTGGGTAGGCCAAGTACTTTAGGAAGCTTGTGTTCCCTTATGAATCTCTGAAGCTGGTACACTGAGTTCACTCAGCTAAGAGTACTAGACCTTCATCCAGTCATTGCTGAAGTTGTGAAGATACTACTGCAGCATAAATGTTGAATCATCGTGAAATTCTGCTTTTCCCTACACTACTGACATTTCTCTATGAAGTTGTTGAGTTTTTTTGTTGTTGAGATTTTTATGTATATATTGAATTAAAGGTATAAACAGCAGAGCTGTTTACTGAAGTTTGATTAACTGAAGTTAGGCTTAGGTCCACATGCATACAGAGGTACAAGTGTAACCTGTTAAGAGGGGATATCAGACTTCTGTTTTAATACAAAAATATATGCCAGGGCAGTCTCTTATGATAACATCACCCTATGACTTCCTTCAAAGGGTCAAAACTTTTTGCTCCAAGTTAAATTAGAAATGCAATGACAATTTGGATAGCTGGTATATAATTATTGAAGCTAAAAATTTCACTAGTTTCAGTAATTGTTAATGAACTCATTAATTGCTAAAAGAATGATACTGGGCCTTTGCCACAGTTGGTTATAACTTTGAAATTGCTTATCTGTTTTACTGTTAATGTTTACAAAAAAGAAGGTGTAATATCTTATTCCAGTGCTGGTGTACCAGTTGATTGACAGTTTCATGAGTTGTACACTGAAATTACATGAAAAAAAATGCATTTGTTTCACAGAATTGACAAGTTTTAAATAACTTTAGGATCAAAATAAACAGCAGTAATTTCTACCTGAATTTCTATTGCTGTTCAGTTTTCAGGTTCTTGTAACCTCTCATTTTAAGCCCCATTTCAAATATCCTTGTATTATGACATTAATGCAGAAATATCCGTGAGTACATAGATATAAAATGCAATAATATCTGTAAGTACATAGCTATAAGAAGCACATTGAAAAACGTAATAACTTACTGACTGTATTCTAGAGTTTTAAATAAACATGAATAACAGGCATAATTCCTTTATGCATGTGCTTGTTCAGAAGTGATTTCCAAAGGTTAAGGTTGGTTTGGCAGTTATGAAGTTTTATACAGTAATGGGCTACCACCTATGTGGGGGACGTCTTTGCATTTCTTTGCTCATCATTTTACAGAAGGACCAGATGCAGATTTACAGCCTAGGAGAAGGAACTGAGCTGTTTTTTAGAAATACAGTTCCTGTATTGTTCTTCTATGGCATGTGTAATATCAAGAATGGCACATACCTACTGTATTGTTCTTCTATGGAATGTGTAATATCAAGAATGGCACATATTTAAAATGAGCATCTCTTTTTTTGTATGGTTTTTCTGTTGCGTTCTTAATCCTAAGATCTCAAAAGTGGCTTTTCTATTATAAGATATAAGATATTATAAGATTATAAGATATGTGGGATATATTCACATATATAAAAACTTGTTGGTTCTCAGACTGTTTGTGGCTTTGGATCTAATTCAAAACATACATAGTTTTAATTTAAAATAAGGAGGTATTTTCACCAATTTCATTAGTGTAATTGCATGTTCCTGGAAATATGCCTGAGTTGCTTTTCTGGGCTTCAATCATAAATGGTACAGAAAGGAAAAATGTCTCCAAGAGCTGGTTCAGAAAGTGAGAATACACTCTGGGTAAAAATATGAAACCTGGTTTCCGTGCAGCAGCATGAATCCACATGTGATATGTTTTATTTAATTTGAAAATAAGCATCAAGATGAAAACATGTAAATTGTATTTGACCTATGTTAAATGCCTTCTAAAAATGGTGATATAGAAAATGTAACTTCAGGTTTTCTCCATTCTTATTAGCGTGCCATTGTAACTATAAGGATTTCTTAAAAGAAGTACTGAAACTACTTTTTCACACCACTTTAAAAGATTTTTAATTATAAAAGCACACTGTCAGTATAGCATAATGATTTCAAATACAGATTCAGTAAAGGCAAGAAAAGATAATCTTTTTCAGCTTCCCACAAGACTAACAAAAATGCTGCAGAATATAGTCAATAGTTAAAATTTTATTTATAGTATTACAATTTTTGGTATAATAGTGTTGCTGCTTCCACACTTACTATACATTAGTGTATGTTATAAGCCTAGATTATGGTGATTTAAAAATAAAACCCCTTTGTCTGTTTTCTGGTCTCACCTACGAAGAGACATTGCACAAAACCAGAGAAAGCATCATGGGGCTTGCTTTATATGTATTTATATATTTATTTAATCTCTTCCTATGTTCTGATTGTTTTCACTGTTTGCTTACATTCCTTGTCTTGCCGGTTTACTGGCAATAAACCAGTGCCATGTCTGTTAGTGCTGTTTGGATTTCATCTCTTATCAATAAGATGATACATATTGTATGCTTTCATTTACGTAATTTAGCATCCTAGCTGGGCTCACAGATACATTTAGCAGTCATTGATGCAGCGCCCTTAGCCAGACACTTTGCTCTGGAATGTTTTTCATAATCTTTTCAGACAGTGGGGTTTTTTTGCTTTAAATTTAGAAATCATTCTTACCATTGCTGGTCTTTGCACTGTGTGCTGTGCAATTGATGTTCAAAAATGTCATCAAAGTGTAGTGTAGATGTACACAAAAACAATAACAAATAAATTGAGCACAGTTCCAATAATCCCAAGCAATGCTAAAATAGATTCTTCTTTTTCTTCCTTCTCCTCTTGCCTTTTTACATCTTCCAGCGTTGTGATGGCAGAGGTCCCCATTTTTCCTGCAAATACCTTCACCAGTATTCTGGCAGCTAGCTAGAAGAAAGAAAGCAAATGGTTAATTTGATCTGACAAACATGGAAGCAATGGTCTTTTAAAAACAATTCTGTACTGCTTCACCCAAGATTTCTTAATGCTATGTTTATTGAGTTGCATTTACCTTTTATTTTCTTTTTGTGTGAACATGTTCATGTTAAAGGTAATTGTTCTGTAGAACAAGCCAATTAATATGCTTTAGTATAAAAATTTTCAAATTGTCTTTAACCAGCTAATCTGTTTCTTTATGAAAAATCAAACTGATGAAAGCAGGTACATGGGCATTGTCAAATACTCTGAAATGCCTGGGGTGAATTTTTAGCTGTTGTTAAATGTTTAACTGCATGGTACAAAACCAGTTGAAAATATTCACGTCTATTGTTTTTCACCACAGAAAATATGCCTTCTTACTACAACATCACAGTCTTTTTTGGCTAGTGAGCCCTAAGTAATCTGAGATCTTATCCTTTTACTTGTTTAATAGATCAGCTTTTGGACATCCATGCAACACTAAACATTTAACAGAAAATGTCTGTCTCTTCAAATATAAAGATTGTTATTACATATGTTTACTATTGCAGTATGCCAAAGGACAATGATACTTTCATAGTAACAAAATTCTGTGCAATATAGGGATTTGAGAGAGATTTACAGATGCGTATATGATTTATTACCTTTTTTGTTGCAAAAGTGAGGTTGACAAGTCGTCTCTATTACTTAGCTGCTCTTGTACTAATAATTTAGTCAGATATCCTCTCGAAACATATTCCCTGTAAAATTATATTCATTGGTGGCTGAGATGTTGATATTATATGTAATCTGCTATGCTGTTCAGATTCAGAAATTTCTAACCTTAAGACCAAATTTGATTGGGTTTTCTACTGGTTCACATAACCCAAATTTACTGAAGATGTGCAATCATGTTTTAGAGTGCAGTAGCATTTTTCTCTCCTGACAAACATCTTTAATCACCGGAGATAAATGTATTTCTGCTGTGAGTCTAATTAAAGCCATCAGCTCAGAGCATCTTTCACAGAAAGGTTTTTTTTTGAAAAAAAAAAAAGGTTATTTCTTACCCTACATTGCATCAGGAATAAAATATCATCAGACATGCTTCTTACTCGTCAATTCAGTGGCAAACCAGGCTTTTATCTTCATGAAGGGGCTGCTCTCCTCACTCAGACAGACCAGATAGGAGCATGAACAGTTCCTTGATGAAGTTTATCGGTGAGGACAATAACGTTACAGAATCTTCCAAATGGCTGGCCTTCTCTCCCAGTAATCCACTAAAGGAAGTATAGTTGAAAAACAGCAAACCCCTTTCTGGTAACGATCCTCGGTGTTGACTAATTCTCATTAAAATTAAGGATTTTTTTCCCTTAGATGATGCAGAGCAACAAAATGCATGCTGCTCGGTTTTGTCTTTAAAAAAAATAAAAACAGCTCCTGGTTTTATTCAGCTATACTTAGTTATTTATTAAGACTTTGTAGAAACCCAGCCTTTGATATACTCTTTGTGGCAGCCGTCTGAGGAGGCTTTCTCACGTTGACATGCTGTAATTCCAAATGCAGCGAAGTACGTGCAGTCACACTGTGTAATTTTAGTCCAGCCTGAAAAAGGATGAAAAGAAGTCTGCTTCGCTGGCAGTAGTGTGAACGCTGTCACACACCTGCATTCAGAGCTGCTGGAAAGAATTCCAAGGTATTCTTCGGAGCATTGCATAACTTAGCCAGGCAAATCTACAGAGAGGAATGACAGTGGCTTTAGTTGCACACTGTGGTGAGCTGTGACATTGATTAAACATGCACTTGGCACTTGCTGAATAAAGAAGGAGCTATGAGCCACCCTTGCAGACAGTGAGTTGCATAACAATGTGCGATGGCTCTGCTGTTTCATTGTGAGGCCCGGCACATTTTAATCCTGTACCACCAGAGAAACTGTGTGCAGTATAAAGAGGAGCAGAGTTAACTGTACTTCAGGGTTTTCGGAGGAAGTGCTGCATGACAAATGGTGACATTAAGGCATTCAAGCTGAAACACTGTTTCTGCCTTTTGTCTTTTTATGCTTTGTTTGACAGGCAATTGTTTCTATGGGAAATACTACTTCTAATGCTTTTCCTCACCCAAAAAATGCAGGTTAGTGTGCAATTAATGAAACCACAGACTTAAAGGAAAATATTCTTGTTACTGCATAGGAAGCATTAACTCATTTTTCCTAGGTAAATCAGAGAAGGGTTTTTTTGCCTGCCCTGTTGGAAAGGGGAGGGAGGCTCTGCCAAGCTTTCTGTTCTTCCCAGTCTCTTCAGATAAAAAGCCACGATCTTAATAACCTCTGCAAGGAGCTATTTTAAATAATTTTATTCAGTCACATTTTCTATGAAGGCTACAAATGCAATGTGGTTTTGTTGGTATGGCATAGCTTCTTGATATGAAATGAAACATCAAGGTATAATTCATCGCATTGAATTCAAACAGTAGGAATGTAACTGGAAACCCCGATAACATTCCAGAACAGCTTATTTCAGAAATCACAGGGCATTGTTTGAAATTCAAAGAGGGTAGAATCATTGCTTTAAATACTTCTATTTTCAAATGAATTTACTTACATTTTTCTTTTTTTCCTCATTGTTTTTCTAAAGTGTCTGAGTATATTGTTAGTTTCTTAGTAATGTACAGTCTGCATATTTTACATGTGGATTATTTTAATGCTAAACACCATGTTTGAACTGCTGTGATTTGGGTGGTACTTGATTTGCCTTTATGCTGAAAGTAATGTTGTCTCAGTGAAATTGTTTGACTTTAGGATAATTAAGTGGTTAGGTTAAATTTCTTCAGCATAGCTCCCTTAAAATACGTTTTAGTATGTGTGTATAGGTTTTGCTTTTAAGCTCTTCCCTTATTCTGAAAAGGCTGCTGCAACTTCACTTGTTCCTGGTTGTTCCTGGAATTGTCTTCTCTGCATACCTTGGACATATTTCTGTGTTCATTTAGATCCATTGAGATACAAAGATGGGGAGATTTTCTTTTACCTGTGCGTTCAGACCCTTCACTTTACTGAAAGCACCTAGCAGCAACCAGATTTTCAAGGCGTTGTACTGTATTAACCCTCACATGTTAAAAATCAAACCCTTTCCTTTCTGAAAGGGGGGATACAGTGTGCATCTTCTATTTGAAGATTAATGATGTATTTGTATGGTTAGAATCTGTCACCTTGTCAACGCAATCAAGTGTAAAGATTCAAAAACAGCAGAATAATAATTTCTTGCAATATTATCAACTATAAATAGTGATAATAAAGTCATTTCAGCAGCTCCAATGCAAATATCCAGCTAATTAATGCACAAATAGCAGCAAGAGAGTCATGGAATATTTCTTAGCCTGGTTATTGCCATGATTGAGGTCTCATAGTGGTCTGCTATACTCAGACTTCAGTGGCTAAGGTGAACCCAGCATGTTGGGTCTCCTTCTGCATGCAGTTGAGGGGGAACAACCATGAGTCAGATCCAACATTTGCTTGCGGATCTTGGTTTGATGCCATCTCTCCCTTCCCGTCTTTCCATTGTATTGATATGCATGTTTGTGTAGACACACTGTGAACTCTTTTGGAAAACAGACCCAGCGAAAAATAAATCTTTAACAAAGCACGTTAATTAGTAGCTGCTTAAGTTTTCTGAGAGTTGCTGTTCGGGAAGAAAAAAAGAAAGATTGTTAGGCTTAACATTTCTCAATTGGAAATGGAGGAATTCATCCATGTTGGGTGGAAGCTGAAATTTACCATGCTAGAATGCATCTCTACTGTGAAGAGACTTATTTCATGCAAGATTTTTCATGAGTGAAATGTGTTATAGGTTGATTTGTAAAGGCCTTGATTTATCCATAATATTTGATGATATTTGCAAAGATGAGTGGGTGTTTTTACATTTTGTGTAAAATAACATTAGAATCTAGGAGTGTATTTTATACAGGTGGGTAGTAATATCACATGATTTTGGCTTGAGCATTACAGTTATGGAGTAACTCGCTTTGGGCATTGGTATCCAAAAATGTTCTAAATTTAATTCTCTTACTTCCATCTGGGCAGAGCTTTCAAGCACTTAGACTTTGGCAACTCCTTGGTAACTGATTTATGTAGCATCCCAGGAGCAGAACAAATTCTGTTGATTAGAGGTCATTCTGTTCATTACCGCTGATGTTTGAGCATTTGTATTGTATGGGAATAGACCTGAGGCAATACAAATGTGTGTCATATTTTAAAGATATTCATACTTCAAGATGAAGTTGCCAGGCTGTCTTGTAAAGTCTCAGTGGTATAAATTCAACGATTTACAGTCTTGATCTTTAGATGATCATTATCCTGCTATATGCGACTGCTACAAGTAATGTGGTACACCCGTAACATCTCATTTACAAAAGGAACAAGTACAAGAGTACCAAAGTGTAAGTTTTCTTATTTCTCATGTTTTTTAATGGATTTCTGTAATTTTGGTTTTCACATAGTCTGAGATTGTTCTGTATGCTGTATCTTTTCACTAAAATAGCATGTTTTGAGTCAGATGTTGTTTTCCCTGATAGATAGTAAATGCTCTGAAAATGATTGCAAGTTAAAACCAAATACAAGGCAAGATTTGAAGGAGAAATGGAAAGAAAAATGTAAAGACCTGTCTAGATAGAAAATCTCTTTAAGTTAAAATACTCTGATGAAATACAAAAAATCATTCCTACATGTCCATGAATGCTCTTTTCCCTTGTGCTTGTTCAGCTTTTTATCCAAGACGCACAAAATTACTTGAAATGTAGTCGCACTTGCCTCCTGTAGGTGATGTGTTCAAGATTTTTTCTCTGACAGCCTCCACAAACTTACCTTTCTGAGATCTGACACTTTTTCAGTTAAATTGCGGAGCAGTAGATCAAAGCTGGGAGATGCAGTAGTATGCACAAATGAAGATGAACTGGTTTGCTTAGCATAAGTGAGAAGAGGATAACCACACTCCCTCAGTCTTCCTTAGCTTCTTTTTTTTTTTCCTGCCTCCTGAGAAGTAAACACAGCTAATGTTTTATTTGTGGGAGGTGTTAGCCTATTTTTTGTGAGACAGATTGATATGTGATACCCTTGAGTCAGCAGTGATGGTCGTGAGACAGGTTTCAAAGTTTTTTTTTTTACTCTTCTGTTGAGAAAAGAGGAAGAACTTGGATCCTTCATCTGTAGCAACACAAGTTTCTTTTAAGTTTCTTACTATTCTCATTCACACCTTTTTCATATGTTTGATCTCAGCATTGACTTGATTGAGACATCTACTTTTGGAGTAGAACTTTAATAACAATTTTTTTTTAAGTCAGAACTGATTATCTGAGTGGCTAATATCAGATTTATGAAAGAAAATACTGCTATTGCAGAAATTTGTTGTAATTTATAGGAGGCAGTTATGAAGTATGTACTGAAACATGGCATTGGGAACATCTTTGAGAATTAAAAACCTAGTTGTTACAAAGAATGAAGCAGCTTAGATTTGATTTGTAATTGGGTACTGGATTACATGGCGAATAAAACAGTCCTTTAAAGGCTGAGGTTTGCTTACTTCAAGGTGTTAATGGAAGTATTTTTTTCAACCAGTCATTATATAGCAGAGATAACTGAGAGACTCTTAACTTCTACTTCAGTCTTGATCTGTTTCTGTACTACACATTGTTTTATATGGCTTTTAAACATGGTTCCATTAACTAGAGAGTTCTTCATTGATTCACACAGCTCGTGGTGGACTTTCAGCTGCATGTACAGAGCATACTTCAGACTATCTTGCAACCTCTGACCCCACTCACTTGATCACTGTGAATTAAAGTGAATGTTAGATTTTCCAGAATAAAGGGAGTTTTGTTGGAAAACAATCAAGCAGTTATCAGGTGAGAAGTCAGGTAAAGGTTAGGTTTCAATGGGGCTTCTCATACCTTGCCTAGTTCTTCCTTCTCCCACTTCTCACCCACATATTCTTTGTCCTGCTGTGTAAATAATTCAGAGTACTTTCAGACAAACAGTAGACTGGAATAAAGAGTGGGGTGGAAGGTTTTGTCTGTCTGATTTTATGAGCCTTAAATCACAGAATCACTTTTATTCCAAATGATGACTAAGCCACTGAAGGTGCTCTTTTTTTTTTTCAACAAGACAATACTGAAAAAATACCCAAGCAGGGTTTCTGTCTCATCTGGATTCCACTACGAAGTCTTGGACCTCTGTGATTGCAGCATATTATGACTGTATTGAAAGCATGAGCAACAGACCACTTATGTATCCATATCTGCTGGCCAAGGACCTGTAGGTTTTTTTCCTATTCCCTTTTGGATCTACCTGGGCATTACTCTTCTGGTACTAACTTGAGATATAGTTTTCTGACAGACCTTGAGGCTTTGCACCTCACTGTGTAATATGTTTTATGTAAAAAACGTGGTCTTTGCCTTCCTGCCTCTCACAGATGAGTTATCTTTTTTAATAAGCTTTCAGGAGAAATGCAGTTAGATGCTGATCCTTGCTACAAGGATATGTAGAAGCTAATAAATCATACACGAGATCTGGCTTATGTTAATTTCATTCCTGATGTTAGTTTCTTTGTTTATTTTGTATTGCTCACTTGAGAAGTAGAAGGTAGAGGCTGTTGTCTTCAAAAATGTTTGGGTTTGGCCATAAGTGTTCTGTGATATTCTCTCTGAACAGACCACTGCAGTCTAATGACAGCTGTGTTATTTACAGAAAAAGGTACAGGTCAACTGACATGACTGTTTAAAACAAGCTTCTGCCTTGTTTAAAGCAGAGGGAGCCTATCCTTTAGCTTTCCTTAGTCGATTTACTTCATTGTGAGCATTCATGAGCATTTCATCAAGGAGTTCCATTTTAACCTTCATTAACTGGAAGCCACACTGGTAGCTATATCCCTGCTTGTAGGATGAGACTAGGAGTCTAAAGTACTGGACTAGTTTTTCCTCAGAGTGTGATTGGTAAAGACTGATCCTTTTGCGGAGCCTCCCTACCCTCCAACAGATCAACACTTTCACCCCCATTTAGTGTCATCTGCAAACTTGCTAAGGGAGCACCCAATGCCTTCATCCAGGTCATTGATGAAGACATTGAACAGGGCTGGGTCCAGCACTGAGCCCTGGGGAACCCCAGTTGTCACTGGCCTCCAGCTGGATTTAACACCATTTACCACCACTC
>WAAB01009021.1:71717-84077 GCA_013389865.1 Piaya cayana | reverse complement strand
TTTTTTGGAACATGGGGATGGCTTTTTCCTGAGCTGCTAGGATTTTCTTTTTGAAGGGCTCCCAGCCCTCATGGGCTCCCTTACCCTTAAATCTACAGTAATGCCTTATAGGGCACAGATGTTTAACTCGCGCGCACACAAGAGACTTCTGAAAGGACTGCAAGTAATACATTTTTCTTTTTTTTTTGTCTTTTTCCATATTAGTGGCAGCACAATTAGATAAGCTTCTAAAAATTTCTTGACCAAACAAACTAGCAATCCCTTTCTTTCTGTTCATGTACAGAGCAGATTGCTGGAGTAAGTTCTAGACATTTTCACTTTGCCTTTCCTAAGAGCGAGTTCACTGTATTCTCAGTGATGAATTTTGTTAGCTGAGGTGTGTAGCTCAGCATACATTTGAAGAGGAACTTACCAGAATGTTGAGGTGAGGACTGGATTTTATTTTCAGCAGTTGAAAGTCTTGTTTGTTGGTCAAGTGGTAGGTCTCACAGTAATAGTATCACTTGTCTTTTTTTTCTTTTGTGGTCTTATTTTCTCTCCTGTTTTTGAAAATAAAAATTGTAAATGTATCTGGCATTTCCTGTACTATTATGCTGATGCTTCTCATTCATAGTATTTGCTTTCTTACTGTTCTCTGGGGGTATTCATAGTACTGAGTACAAGTGGGTCTCTTCCAACCCGGTGATTCTGTGATTCAAAGCAGACAGATCTCTGTGGCTGAAGGAGTCTAGAAAAAAAAGGTTAATCTATGGTAGATTATTCCAACACACAAACTCTGCCTTTTAAAAATAATATTCATATTTTCTTGTCCTTTTGAGTTAGTCTTACTGGTATACTGTAACATAATGGAAGATGATATATTTTAATAAGTGATGTAGAAACAAACTTCCATGGGGTTGCATGGAAGGTGCGAATTTTTCTGTTCCACAGGTCTGGGGCACAGAGGTGGTTTTACCCATCAGTTTTGATGTTCACATAAACTGGTTTATAAATTTACTGCATAGCTATTTGCACTTTTAGGCATTTTCAGTATGGAGTGAGTGCAAGGGGTTACGTTTCATTTAACCTAGACGCTGGGAGGCTATTAGGCTTTACTTTTTCTCCTCAACCTGGACTTTGCAGGTTTACCAAAAGCCTGTCTTAAACTATCAAACAACCAACTATTCTAATATGCTAAAGTGATGAAGGTTCTCCTTTACGTATGCACAGAGGCTCTCTGGGGCCAAGCAAAATAATTAGATATTTTAAGGCAGAATGAGGTTCCTTAGTAGCCTCCTTTCTGTCCCCTGAGGACATGATCTTGAAGGTGTGCTCACGCATATACAGTTTGCCATGAAGTACAGGAACCACATGTCCTTTCATTCCAGTGACAATGTTGGTATCCCCTGCTGACAGTCTGAATGGAAGACCCAAGTCTTGGCCTTCTTCCTTCTGCTGAAGCGATCGCTTAAAACCAACCCACAACTTGATAATCTATTTCTGAATTTCCGCATCGATTTGTGCAGCGTGTGCAATGAAATGGCAGGTTTCCATTTCCTTACTTTCAATTCCCATCTTATTCTAAAATGCTAGAGACTGATGGGCTGGAAGGGGTAACACTTCAGACTGAGGACCATTTCAAAGTGGCTGCTTGCCCACTCCTCTGCCAAAAATAGTGAAATCACTATTTCCTACTCCAGTGAAGGGATGATGAAAGCCAGATTAACTTCCGTTAAAATCCTGCTTAGTGTTCTTAGAGTAGTGATACCTTTCCTTTCATCATTGTGGAGTGCCTGCACTTGAGACACTTAAGGTGAGGTGGTAGGCAAGCTTACTACTGATCTGTTTTGGTTTTATTTTTCCTTTTTCAGGAAAGGTTTTGTCTTCAGCATATTCAAATCATTTTTTTTTCCTCTGCAGAAAGTACTTTTCTTGTTTTCTTGGCTAAGCAGATTAATTTGATTCTTCTGGCTTGCTTTTAATATTAGATTTATTTCATTACATCTACTTTGAATAGAAATTATTGGTTCTTTTTATCTTACTAAATGCCATAGTAAAGAGATGTATTAATAATGAAGCCTTTTTCCATCCCATACAAAAAACTATTTTCATGCAGTCTCCAAATGCCTTTCTTTCTATGCATTTATCTTTGTATCTTTTTTATATCTTTCTTTTCTCTATGCTTTTCTTTATATTGTTTTATAGTATCAAATAGATACCAATCCTGTAGCTTTACATTGATGCTTCCTTACTCTTGTTTTCTAGTTTTGGCAAACATGATTTGGTTATAGCTTTATGCTTTAATTGTGTTTCTTCATATTTTGTTGGTTTTGAAGAACTGGTGCAGGGTAAAAACCATGATCTTTCAGAACAGATATTCTTAAAAGTTGCAGTGAGGTTGGATCCCTTGTTATTAAAGTCTTTCTCTGCAGTGCTGTGATCACTTCTTTTCTATACTGGTGTCTACTGGGCCATTTTTCCGAACAAACAAAACCAATGGATATAGAATTTTGCAGGTTTAGTTTTCTCTAATTATTCCTACTTGATATATTTCCATTATCAGTGACTGGATTGTGGCATGGAAATAGTAGTATCTCCAAAACTGAGGGCCACACATGTTTTTAGTAGTCGCTTGTGCTGGAAAAGCTCAGTTTGTTTTTTGTCTTTTGTAATATTGGGTTTTCTTTTTCCTTTTGAAATACAGGAAGTAGTGTCAACTATGCGCACCAGCCTAATGAAATAATGGCTCATGTTTATTCTGGATTCTCAGATATATTTGTGACAAATTTTTAAGTGTTGTTTGAGTTCAATTATAAACAAAACTTTCCTGAAAATACTTAACTTCACCAAGATTCAATTTTCTTCAAAGATAAGCAAACCACAAGTAGTTAGTAGCAATGTCTGCTCTCTTGAGCCACATCATTACACTAATTCCAGATGACTGACCAACTAAGTTAAGCAATGCATTTTGCTCCTATAATTGGACACAGTTTTCCTTTTATATTGCAGTTAAAACTCTTATTTTTTCCCAACATTCCTAGAAGGCAAGAATAGTAACACCAAGACAAATGAAGGTTGTGAGCACATTACTTTATTAGCAATAGTGGATGGTAACAGATGCCTATGGAGGAACACAGGGATAGGGCTGAAATAAGGATGCTGCCCTGGTATTGCCGATATGTGGCCAAGGGTGGTGTCTCTTGATTTATTAGCCCTTGATGGCTTGTCCTCATATGAATTTATCCAATTACTTTTGAACCTATAACAATATTGACATTCCCAGCATTTAAGGCTAAGCTTTTCCAAGCTTAACAGTGATGTATTGTGTAGTGTATGTTCTTTTACAAGTGGCACTCCTTCTTCTAGTTGTGTCCTTGTTCCTTTGAATGTATTTATCAGTCCAATTCACTTTTTTTTAAACACTCAGAATTTAAAAAAAACCAAACCTTTATAATGTGCTTCATTATTCACTGAGGCTGCAAAGTCTTTGTTTATTTCATTTTGGGTAGTGTAGCACCTCATGTAGTCTAAGTTGTTTAGTTATCTTTCTCTTGTCCCTTTTCCAGTCCTATCCTGCCTCTTTGAGAAAGGGGGAAAATACACAGTGTTGAAGTGGTACTGATGATTGAAAGCAGTCTCATTAAGAAATCTGATTTCACTTCATCTTTTTCTAATGTTCGATCTGACTGGGGGGAAGAGGGGTTTAACTGCTAATGGGCTCAGTGCTGACATCAGAAGAGTAAAATTTTAAGGCTGTTTGTCAATTATAATAATGATCAACTTGGAGCCTGACACTGCATGTTGAATTCAGAGGCCCACCCTTCTTGCATTGTTTTACTGCTCTGACACAGGATTTGTAACTCATGACTTGTAAGGGGGCTTAACCCCCTCTTCTCCTTCTTCATTACGCAAGGTGACAAGCCTTTTGTGATGCCATCTTTGCTTATACTCAGAACATTCCTGGGAAAACACTTATGTTATTCCTATAGAGAAGTGAAGAAACAGCCAAGCTAATTAAATTACTACAAGATTCCAGTATTTAGAAAGCTTTTATTTTTACCCTAAGACTAATGTTTTCTCAAAGAGATCTGATTTTGTAATACTCTGCAGGCAATCTTTTTTTTTCTATCAGTATGGAGCAGAGCACAGGGTGTTAATTAGGCCTATTATAAAAGAGGCTTGCTCTGGGTTGATTCTGAAACAGAAAATCAAGAGGCAGCAGAGCGTGACGTATTTGGAACTGACACTATTGCCTGCAGCATGGACCGCATTCATAGATCATATGTTTGCAAAGATGCAGTAAGGGCGGGCTGAGGAACAGCTCCGCTTTTAAAATATTTAGCAAAAGGAGGTGGGGCCCTAATGGAAAGACAGTGCATCTCACATACGATTGGCAGTATCTGTGGCCACAACACAGTATCTGGAGGCTTTAATTAAAAATACAAAATGAATGTTTCCTTTGTGTGGCTTTCTTTAACAGTGGTGTTTCTAGCTACTGAGAGTCTTTCATATGATAATGAGATCCTGAAATCTTTAATTTAATCATGGCTGTGGGTTTTAGGTTTGTGAATAAAATACTGAGACATCAAAACTATGTCCTTAGTAGTTACTAACTGTGTTTTAGAAATGGTGTAAAATTGACAGAAGTTTAAGATCTGTTGTTAAATTATTCTGCTGTTAAAAAAAAAAGGGTAAAATAAAATTTGAACGAAAAACTTCATGGCAGGAGTGTGTAGTACTGCAGCCGTGATCTTAACATCAGACTTAAACTCTGTAGTAAGTAGAGTGGCAATGAGAATGTCTTAATTTACTTTTAGCTTCTTAAATTGATGAAACCACTGTCTTTGAACTTTATTACTATAAAATTTAACATAAGGGTTTTGCAGAGGATGTTTGGATACACTGTAGTAAATTTTTACTACTTGTGCATGATGTGATAGAACAGTCTTATAATACAACTGCTCTGTGTAATTGTCACTGGTTTTCTTTCACATTACTGAAAACAGGCAGGATTAGATGGCTACTTCTGAACAAATATTTAACACAATGCAATCATCAGTCTTTACACAAATATATAAAGCCTCATTGAAATAGGAGAAAAATAGATGTGAAACAAAATAAGAAACGAGATTTGAAAGCATCTTTTTGGTGACTGGAAACTACCCCATGCAAGAAGGAGGCCTCTTGGAATGGAAGATGAGAGCATAATTATAAAATCAGGTTTCAATTTCGTATTTGATTATAGAGGTCAATTTGTTGATTTCAAGTTTTAATCTGTTTTCTTCCCCCTTCTTATCTCTCAAATGTAAGCCCAACTTGTAGCCCTCTGCAAGAATTTTTGATTTAAATTCACATTCCCTGTGTTTAGCATTCACTCCAGAATGCCTTTTTCTTTTCAGTTGTTTCCTTTTAATTGTCCATTTGTGACCATCCCTCTCACATTTGCAAATAGCAGATCTTTAAGAAAACAAATAGAAGGGCTATAATTTGGAAAGAGTTTCCAGTGGTGCCTTCTGCTGTTGCTGCCAACATACACTTACTTCCTTCAACAAAGGCAGAAAGTCAGTCATGTACACTGGTGAGAAAGAAGAAGAAATTGCACCAAGTTAAAAATAGTCATACTTCTGTAGGCCTCTAGAATAAATGAAATTCAAGAACTACTTAATTTCCCAATTACTAAACTTGCATCATTTATATACAGGAGATAACTGTATACGCACTCGCAATCTGTTCTCACAGCACAGAAGCAAGGAGGGTATACATCTGGCAATGTGATCTATTTAAAATTTATAAAAGTGTTGGAGGCTTTTTTCCCCTCAGAGGTCTATATTACTTTATTTTCCATCAAGTTTGTAGGCTCCTTTGGGGTAGGAATTCCTAGTCTGGTCACAGTGAGAATCACAGTGGGAAGAGCTTCGCATTAGATGCAAGTAAAGCAGATCTTGTCATCATTTTGTTATGAATTATTATTCTCTATTTGTTTCTTTAATCTGCTGTAAAGTGTGAAGATTACTGAATATAATGGATGTGCTATATTAATAGTTTCCTTTATTTTAAAATAAATGTGCATATTCTTTGTGATATGTTTTAAATATCCTTTGCAATGGAAATAAGTTTTGTAATCTTATTCATAGCCAGTTAAGTTGTACTGAGGATGTTAAATGAATTACAAAAAAAATTTATTGCTGTTCAGTACTGTCTATTTAATGGGCCATTAGGCCTGGCTATTCTTTGGATATTGTATAATATTAAAAGAAAGCAAAGGAGTATTGGGCTCTGTTGGGCCATTATCTTGTTGCATAGAATCATATAATAGTTCTGGTTGGAAGGGACCTTAAAGATCATCTAGTTCCAACCCCTCTGCCATGGGCAGGGACATCTCGTGAGATTGGTTTACCCAAGGCCCCATCCAACCTGGCCTTGAACACCTCCAGGGATCGGGCGGCCACAATTTCCCTTGGCAACCTGTGCCAGTGCCTCATCACTCTCATGGTGAAGAAATCCTTCCTAATGTCTAGCCTAAATCTGCCCTTCTCCAGTTTATACCCATTCCCCTTTTCCACAAGCCTTTATGAATAGTCCCTCTCCAGCTTTTTTGTAGGCTCCCTTCAGGTACTGGGAGGTTGCTATAAGATCTCCTTGGCGCCTTCTCTTCTCCAGGCTGAACAAGCCCAGCTCTCTCAGCCTGTCCTCATAGCAGATGTGCTTCAGCCCTTGGATCATCTTTGCAGCTCATCTCTGGACCCATTCGAACAGTTCCATATCGTTCTTGTGTTGAGGATTCCAGAACCGGACACAGCACTCCAGATGACGTCTCGCAAGAGAGGAATAAAGGGGCCGAATCACTTCCGTCAACCTGCTAGCCACGCTTCCTTTGATGCAGCCCAGGATACAGTTGACTACCTGGGCTGCGAGCACACATTGCTGACTCATGTAGAGCTGTTCATCACCCAGCACCCTCAGGTCTTCCTCTGCAGAGCAGCTCTTAATCACGTCAGCCCCCACTGTGTACTGAAATTGGGGATTGCTGCTATCCTGGTGCAGGACTTTGCACTTGACCATGTTGAACCCCATGAGGTTCTCACAGCCCCATTTTTCAACCTGTCCAGGTCCCTCTGGGTGACATCCCATCTTTCTGGTGTGGCAACTACACCGCTCAGCTTGGTGTCATCTGCAAATGTGCTGAGGGTGCACTCAATCTCACTCTGTATCACTGATGAAGATATTAAACAGCACTGATCCTAGTATGGGCCCCTGAGGGACACCAGTAGTCACAGATCTCTATCTGGACTTTGAGCCATTGACCACTACTCTTTGAATATGACCATCCAACCAGTTTCTTATCCACCGTCCACTCATCAAATCCATATCTCTCCAGTTTAGAGAGAAGGAAGTTGTGGGCGACTGCGTCGAAGGCTTTACAGGAGTCTAGATAGATCACATCCATCAGTTTACTCACATCCACTGCTGCGATTACCTCATCATAGAAAGTGACTAAGTTGGTCATACAGGATTTGCCCCTGGTGAAGCCGTGCTGGCTGCCATTAATCACCTCCATGTCCTCCACGTGCTTTAGCACAGCTTCTGGGATGATCTATTCCATGATCTTCCCAGGTGCAGAGGTGAGGCTGACAGGTCAGTAGTTCCCGGGGTCGTCTTTTCTACCCTTTTTAAAAGTGGGCACAATGTTACCCTTCTTCCAGTCAAGGGGGGTTTTTCCTGATTGCTGTGACTTTTGAAATATCATGGAGAGTAGCATGGCAGCCCCATCTGCCAATTCCCTCAGGGTTCTGGGATGCATCTCATCAGGTCTTACAGACTAATATATGTTTGGGTTCCTCAAGTGGTCACAAACCTGATCCTCCTTTACAGTGGGAGAAGGGGTTTAGCCCCCTGTTCCCCATCTTGCTGTCCCATGACCCATGAGGGGTGAGAGTTATTGGTGAAGACTGAAACAAAAAAGTTGAGTACCTCATCCTTCTCCTCATCAGTTGATACATGACCACCATTTCCAACCATGGTCATCACGTACATGTATATGTATATAATCATGTATGCATGCAATTTAACATTATACCTTGATTCTGTTAATCTGCTTTTTTGTTATAGTGAAGTTGTAATTACATATGGATAGTCTTACGTGTTTGTGAGAAATAGGTCAGTATTGGTGATGAATGGATGGATGTATGGAAGGCAATTGAAATGTTTTGAAATCACACACACAGTCTTTCTGAATGTTAATCCATTGTTTCCCAGGAATAAGTAGGCCAAGTCTAGAAGTTTTAAAAAAATGTGATCAGTGCCTTACAATCTCATGACCTTTAGGCATTTGTGAAACACTGCAGTTTTCAAAAGACAGGATGCTCAGCAGTTTCTGAAAGTCAGGACTTCTTAAAATAACTTCAGTCAGACTCTGCTTCCCTCCACCTCTCCCCAGATCAGACTGATTGTTATTAGCATATAAGGGAGATCTGGTTTTATGAAATGCCTATATTTACCTATTTAGCCTTCAGTGCCTTTCTACATTGCAAATATTTTGGCAAGAGGTTAACTGAATTGTAGTGATTCCAGTAAAACTTGACTTGTATTACCCAAAGGAATGGGAGGGAAGGATAAGACGTTATCCCGGTAAATGATGAGAGATTTTCCAGATGTTTACCATCCCACCTATCGTAGTAAATGGTATTGACCTTGCTGAGATTTCCAGTCTTCAGTAACACAACAGAATAATTTTTAGACCTGAGACTTTTTCTATGCAAATTGTGAGTATATATGTGCGTTGCCTGTTGTCCAGAAAGGCCACAATGAACTTTGTTGTTAATTAGCAAGGATGCTAAGACATTGGCCTGTTATATGGATGTGTCCCCTCTTCCTCCCAGTATTTGTGAATCCTGCAATTAAAAAAACAAAGGTGGTAATAAAGATGCTGCTGTTACTATCCTTTAAATCAGCTGTCTGTGGTAGCACTGGGATTCCAGCCTTCCTGAGCAGTGCTGTCATCGTCCTGCTGCCCGCCCTGCGGTGGTGTTGCCCTGCTGCTCTCTGTGCCCTCCTGGCCCTGCTCCCTTGCCCAGGGCTGGCACAGCTGCCTCCCAGCCGCAGGCGAGTGGCTGTTCTACAGGTCTCTGGCAGCTGGCTGCTCATGCTCAAGCTTGAGTGGCAGTTTTTAGCTTGTGCTCTGCTTCATGCTCCACTGTTTGAACTGCTTGACTACTGGTATAGCCACAAGGTGAGACCTTGATATGTATTTACTGAATGCAAATTGAGAAGCACATATGAAGCTCACAGGGGAAGCAGACTGAGTTAGGCAGTGCAAAAGCTGTGTTCCAGGCACTGGTTATGGAGCCTGTCCTGCCAGCCCTGTTTAAGGCAGATAAGAAAACAGGATATAAACTGAGTGCAAATCCCTGCTCTGAATCTAGTAATAAAATAAGTAGTTTTTACTTCTTTTTTGAGGTGAGTATGTGGCAGATTGTAGTCATCTGAAGAAACGCTCAGGAAATCTAGGAAATGTTCACATAGACTCTCCTGAGTGGCAGTTCTGTTTGAGAGTGAGCAAGGACAAGCCTCTGAAGTAATCCCTGGTTCAGGGAGTGGGACCTTCCTCAGCGGTTCATAGCCCCACAGAATCGGGGAGCACCAACAGCGCAAAAGTGGACAGATGTGAAATACCCCACAGTTTATGTGTAACAGCCTGGACGGTCGAGGCATACTCAGTGCCAGTCTGAGAGCACCAAACTGAGCTGACTTATGACAAATATATTTTCTATCTAGTGACGTTTTTTACTTTGGGATAACAGAATCCTGGATAATTTATCCATAATTTTTACAAAGCCAAAAATATAATCTTTCATTTTCTTAGGAATACTGTGTATTTGCAGTTTGGTGTGCTTATGTGCGTGCTCCATGTAAATCAAATGTTAGTGCCACCTTTATACAACTGAAGTACCCACATTAAAATAAAAATCTGGCGTATTTAAGGTGTGTTGATGCTATACATAGTATAGCTGTGGTACACACAAAATATTTGTTTCTATTTTGTGATGTGTTGGATTTTCTTTCCTGTACAGGAAGCTACCTTATTTAATTCAAATAACATGTTATACCCAATTCAGTCAGTCAGAAAATAGTGGCATATGTTCCCAAGGCATAGCATACTTTGAACAAAACAATGGATTACATTTAACATTTATTCTTCACTAAAGTTTATATTGGCTTAAAATCCAAATTGCTGGCATCTTAGTTGGTAAGGTACCTGGAGGTGGGAGGTCTGATAGTCCAAAGGTTCCGTTGCTTTTATTTCATGGAAATAGGATTTGTTAATTTGCAGATTTGTATTTTATGTTTTAATCTGTGGGTTTAGTATCTTAATTCAATTCCCTTGAAGGACTTTGTTACAGGATCTAAATGTTATTTACAGAATTGAAGCATTTCTGACATGCTCTCCATGAATATATATGATAGTATCTAAAGGGAAGACGTAGATCATAAATCCCGAGTAAATAAAGATATTGCAAATATTAAAAGCAGTGAAGATGATGATAGAGTCTGAGTGATACAGCCTGAACATTCTGGCTTGAACACTGCTGGACTAGCATAAGCTTCTGTCAGTCCAGAAAGGTGCTGTTAGGACATCAATAGATGCAGCTGACCGCACCAGGAGGAAATGGGCAGGTTAGAAAACTACAGATCTGGGCCAGGGGGATATTGTACAAAGGAGTGTTTTGTAGTCCTAGTTGCTTAAATATAGTTGCCTTACAAATTTAATGTTATCTAATTTCATGTAAATATAGTGATTAAAAAGGCTTGATTAAGAAGTCTTAATTTTAACCTTTTTTTTTTCAACCTACTTCAGAAAGCAGAGCTATGTCTGCAGAAAACATGTACGGTGGTCGGTTTGACATTGTCTTTCAACTGAAAGTAGAATATGCACAAGGAGTAGATTAACTGCCAAATAAAGGTAGTAAACAGTAATTTGCCAGCTTTCAGTTCTTTACAGAAAGTTTTTCTAATACTTCCAGATATCCAGTCTTGATAAACATTTTTAGGGTTTAGATTTGGGTGGGGGGAATTCTGGCATTTCAGACAGGCAAACACATTTTCATGGATCATCATTCTTAGTAAGTATAAAAAACCTTGGACAAAAATAGTATAAGACACATAGTGACATCAATAAATTGATTTTAGAAACGTATAGGATTAGGGTAAAAGGAGTTGGTAGTTGTTCTAAAAGATTGTTTAAATTGATACCAAGTGAGCACATTTCTTTTTTTTCGCATGGGAGCAATTGTGAAGCAGTGCAAGTGGGCTTAATCTGCTAAAACCAGAAATTTTCTCCTATCTTTCTGGAGAACATTTCCATTGTAAAGTTATGTCAATTTAATTTCCCTCATGACAGTAATTTTGAATTTAACTATCCATTTTGCAAAGGAGAGGGCAAGCAAGCTTTGAAGGATTTGAAATTATATATTCTGGCCTCATGAAAATTTCATGGTTAAAATAAATAAATTAAAGGTTTCCAGAAGTGAAGGGCTGTGGTTATCTAATAGGTTGTATCTCTCCTTCACTCACTATCTTTGTAGTAAATAGCTGTGGATTACATTGAGGAGCTGCTTGATCTGTAGAATTACAGCTGGGGGAGGTGGTTTCTGGCGAGGGCTGAACTGCATGGCATATGATCTTTTGTCCTGTTCTTTCCTCAAAGCTCCCACACACACCTTATTTTTTTAATTCACATGCCAGATCTCTCTTTTTTTTTTTAAGTCTATTTTGCAAGTTGTGAGTATTTTTCTGTGGGTATTCACTGTTCACTAGAGACTGAGCACAAAGAACAGAGAGAGCAAGAGAGATAAAAATATATAAAATGTAAGAACTGACACATAACTGAAACTGGGTTTATTAATGCCAATGTTTAAATTCAGTGGAGTTTGCTTTAAATAGTATGGAATATTTTGACCCAGGATATCTTTAGAGCCAAGATACCAGACCTGACAGATTAAAGCTTTGTTTCAGTAAGTTTTCTTTCTCTTCATTACAACACAACTTTACCCAGTTATGAGTTTGCGCCATAGAATCATAGAATAACCAGGTTGGAAGAGACCCACCAGATCATTGAGTCCAACCATTCTTATCAAACAGTAAACCATGTCCCTCAGGACCTCATCCACCCATGTCTTATAAACACCTCCAGGGAAGGTGAATCAACCACCTCCCTGGGCAGCCTGTTCCTATGCCCAGTGACCCTTTCTGTGAAAAAAATTTTCCTAATATCCAACCTAAATCTCCGCTGGCAGAGCTTGAGGCCATTCCCTCTTGTCCTGTCACTTGGGAGAAGAGGCCAGCTCCCTCCTCTCTACAACCTCCCCTCAGGTAGTTACAGAG
>WAAB01009021.1:28097-71562 GCA_013389865.1 Piaya cayana | reverse complement strand
CTGTTCAGATCCCTTTGCAGAGCCTCCCTACCTTCCAGCAGATCCACACTTCCACCCAGCTTAGTGTCATCTGCAAACTTGCTAAGGGAGCACTCAATGCCTTCATCCAGGTCATTGATGAAGACATTGAACAGGGCTGGACCCAGCACTGAGCCCTGGGGAACCCCACTGGTGACTGGCGTCCAGCTGGATTTAACTCCATTTACCACCACTCTCTGGGCCTGGCCATCCAACCAGTTTTCCACCCAGGAGAGTGTGTGCCTGTCCAGGCCAGAGGCTGATAGTTTCCTAGGCAGAATGCTACATTGTAAGGGTTTCAAAATATGACTAGCAAGCTGTTGATCAAAGAATGCTTGGTAGAAATAAATCCAGCTTTAAACCTCAATAGATCTGCTGTTGAATTTTGCTTGGCTGTTTATACTGTCCCATCACACTGTATTTAGAGCTAAGGGTTTGGTGACTGGAGGTGAAAGTTTGTGATATGCTTTAGCTTGGAGGGCAAGATTTGCTAAATGAAACATTAAAGAGTTCTATGCTTTGTTCTGTCCTAATACAAGTTGTCAGGGACTTTTTGTTTGTTGAGGTTTTTTGCTGGAAAAAGCATAAATTTATTTTACCATAAACTCAGTCATTTGTAAATACTTTGAACAAGAGCAATTTTTTTCTGCAGTTAGGTTAAAAATAGCATGTCCTAGGGACAGAGGAAGCAGCTGTGTTAAAGTATCTGCGTATTGTTACATTTTCAGGATTTCTATTAATGATACAAAGTCAGTTGAAATTACATCCGTTACATATTTGTCCAAACAAGTGGAAAAGAAAAATAAACAATGTGGTGCTAGAGAATCCATTAGAATTGTGTGCCTCTGCCTGTCTTATCTAGTCAGAAGAGCTGATGTCTATATTCTACCCTCTGTTAACTTCTGTGATATGTATAGATCACTCTGAGCAACACTAAGACAGTGAGGTTTGCCTACATAATATATACTCTTATTAGTGTTTACTGCTTTGTGATTCTTATGCAGATAAAATTTATGTCTTCTTCAGAGTCTTTTCATGCTCTGAAGAATGCAGGTTTTTTAAAAGATGAGACTTTCTCATTGAAAATAAACAAGCTAGACTTCTGAGTAGATAATATATTTGCCCAAAGGAGAAGATAACTATAAATAAAATGGATAATATAAAAGCCTTTCTTCATTAATACTATTAAAATCAGCAAATGCTGCCCTGTTACACCATAGGTTGCAATTTTTCCCCCATAGATACTTGTTTGCAGTTACTGCCTGTGTACAGCTTGAGCCAGGATTGTATAATAAATTTTCATTATATAAAAGAAATTAATATGGCTTGCAGTAATCCTGGTCTGTACCTTGTTAGCACTTTTGCTCTCTTCTGTCTTGTGCTAATCTTTGTTTTCCAGGTATCCAAGCTGATTTTTCTGGACAAGTCCACTAAAACATAACTTATAAATTGATAATAGAAAATACAATATTTATCATGATTTGTCATTAATATTTTAATAACTTATTAAAATCTAGCTTTTCTCTTTCAATCATCTGTTTTAAGAGCGGAAGGATCATCTTCAATTTTAGTAATTTTTGTAAACTGTTTTTCTCTTTTAGTTTTGGATATGGCCCGACATGTTCCCCTTTATCGAGCCCTGCTAGAGTTACTCCGTGCTATTGCATCCTGCACTTCTATGGTACCATTACTGCTTCCTCTGTCAGGAGAAAGTAGTGAAGAGGAGGAAGAACAGTTGGAGTCACAAGCTTCTGTTGGGACTTTGTTGGCTAAAATGAAGACCTGTGTAGATACCTATACCAACCGACTGAGGTAATCACTATTATCATCTTTAACCTTTCTTTAAACTTTATTTTGCACTTATGAATATGGAAATCAAAGAAGATTCAGTTCTATATATTTATTTGAATGGGTGCTTCAGTCCCAGTGAGAATACACCATCTGTTTGATCTAGATTTGTGTTCAGATATATATACACACATATATATATTCTGACTTTATTATTTAAAGGAATTTTTTTTTTGTATGACCCAAAGAAGCTGGGAGGTTTGTGTACTCTTCTCTCTTCATCGGTAACTGCCCACTGAACAGAAAAGATTGCTGCTCAAGAGTCAGACAGCTTCAGACCTTTCTTAAATTTCTTTCCCTCTTCAATGAGGCAACTCTCGTTTGCTGGCAGGACTACATTTCCTGCTGTCAGTTTGAAGGCAGGACCGTTCCTCAGGATTTGTTGAAGTCGTCCATTCTGTAAAGACTGAGACTGGGGAGGGCCAAACCAAACAGTAGTTTTTACAGGAATTGTCCCAGCTATCTTCTGTCTGCTTCTGTGCTGCTTTTCCCATTGAGTAACAACCAGATAACTCAATGGATTCTCCATCAGAGGCTAACGAGTTACTAGAGAAGCCATTGGCTGCTGTCAGGAAGAGTAAGATTCAGGAGGCAAAAGCTTTCGGAGTTATTATTTGTGATGGAACCCCAACTGTATAGATAGTTGAAAAATTTTGACTAGTGATACCTGTTGATGTTAAGTATGAAAAGCATGTTTCCATGCATTGGTGATGTTATGACAGTTAGTTTGGCCATTAGGTAATTTGGCCATTACCACAGCTGTCAGAGGTGAGACAGTATACTGATGTGAGTTTACAAACGAATGTCCTGGAGTAATCCATGCCAGACCTTAGGGTCCTCCAACCTCTTCTGAGAAACTGTGTTTGACAGTTCTTGTCAATCACTCACAGTTTGGCAGAGCAATTAGCAATCAAATGGAAAAGTATCTGTGATGCCACTGGGCAGTTTAAGTGTTGCATTGTAATGCTGTGTGAGGTTGTGCTGCAGCTCTCCAGAGTTCAGCTGACTTTTTAAGGGAACTCATGGAGACAAACCATGAGTAACAGTTTCTTTCAGCAACCATAGACCAGCCTCTAAGTAACTCACTGTTGTCCTAATATCCCTCTGGCTGGCTTGGCCATAGATATTGGAGAAGAATAAAATGTAGAACAGCAGTCTTGTTCCTGTTCTACTCAGTTAGAACCAGTACCCATACTGCAAAACCAGTTCTCCTTCTAAATATTCTCCTTTGACAAATTAAAATTCATTCTGGATAAACACAATGGAGCTTTTTATTATTTTAACAGCAGAAACTACTTACTATTATCTTCTTGATGTTTCTTTTGCTTTTTCTGATTGTTCCAAAGATTGAGTCATCCTCTTGGAACATTCCTGAGCGATTAATGTAGTGCTGCTTTATGTTTACTCTTATCATCCTCACACTGCAAATCTATGCCTTCTCATCTTCAGAAATGCTGTCGCTGAGATCTGTCACCTTCTGTGAAATGTTGGTCTTCTGTTGTGGCTCGCAGGGCAGGAGGACCTATTTTTTTAGTCATTTGACTGATTAATCAGTGCTGCATGTGACTGCTGTTTGAAGGGACAGTCACCAGGCTAACACACAAAAGGGAGGATTCCCACCATGCCTCCCAATATCTCCAGCCTCTGGGAGGTGCTGTAACTGGTACAGAGTTCACCAACTTTCTATATCTGTTTCTATATGTCTTCAAACATTCTAGTTTCCAGAACTGAGCATTTGGGAGTTTTTAATGGGTGAATCATCTTTTTATGCCCTGACTGAAGGAGTTGGAAGAGCAAAGGCTGCAATACAAGTTTTCATTTCTTTCTTTTAATAATTTTGTGCTTCCGGCAATTGTTCGGTTTCTTGATTCTGTTTTCTGGCTTCCTATTTAAAGATGGCTTGTTGGGAAATAATACCCATCCTTTCCTGCAAAATTTAGTGCTGTCCCTAAGCGTATGCTGAAACCTCATGAAGGGAAGGTAAATATAACATCAGGAAAAGGCGTGTGTAGAACATTCATCCTCCCACTATGAACTGGCAATATTTACCAACTAATACCAGAGAGGTGTTCTGAGAGGAAATTCTGTTGTTGGGAACTCTTTCTAGTAACTCCTGATGGACTGAACTTCACTCGTGAAACTCTCTAATCCTTCTTGACTGCTGAGATTGCTGGTCTTGTATGTCAGTCATGTGATGTACCTGCAGTGGGAATGTTTTTACTGACTTAATGCAAAGGAAACAGAATTAGGAAGGACAAATAACAGTTCTGAATGTTTGGTACCCGTCTAAAATTTCAGCTTGTGCTTGCTGGCAGTCTTGTGTAGATCATACTGTATGTATTCATCTTAAAAATAGAGAATTTGTATATTTGGCTTCTGTGTAATCCATTTCCAGTATAGATGTATGTATAAAATTCTCCATCACAATTACTTTTTTTTTGCTAGTCTGGTCATCTGTTAGGCTCGGATTTCATGAGCATGGAAACCTGTATCTTCTCATGTCACTTCCCTAGATTGAGGTCTGAAAAGTTTCTTTGTTAGAGTGGCACAGAACTACAACTCATTAGCTCTTTTGAATTTGGTAAAATAAAATACAGTATGTTTAGTCCTTCAGTGTCAGCTTAGGATCTGAAAACTAAAAATTCCAGAAGCACACTCGATATTATTTTAAGAGTCGATGAGTGTGATAAAAATTCTATTGTTGGTTCAGTTACTTAACTGTACAATCTTCTTATATTACTTTGATATACCAGCATAAAAAGAATTCTTGTCTTTCACTGGATGGTTTGTGCATAATAATGTTTGACTTTAAAGCAGAATATAGACAAGGATGAAAACACCAACAGCCTGGAATCATTGGAGTGGAAGGGTTTAATTCTCGGCATTTTAGTTGAAGGTTTGCCAGCAGCATAAGCAAGTGTTGGCATGAGTTTCTTAAATGGGACAATCTGCTGCCCCGTTTAGGTCAAGTGCCAGAACAACAACATAGTTCTGCGATCTGCTTTCAAAGACAAAACTTCTATCTGAACAGCAGTTCTGTTTGCATGTCTGCCAAATGTCATCTCCGTGTTGGAGTGAAAGTGTCCACTCAGATACAGAATTTGAAGGGGAACATTTTCAAGTTTGGATTCAAGTTAGTATTTGGTTTCATTTACTTCCAAAGGCCATACTAGTCTGTTAGTAAACTGGGAAAATTCTGGATAATGAAGACATTCAGGTATGAGATGATTTCTCACAGCTGTTTGTTTAACTGTTGGAGAGTCAAAAGCCATCACTAATTTGAGAGTGGTCAGGTTTGTGTAATGGATTGCCACAAGAGCTGAGTTTGAGATGTTGGTTTGCTATGATGGCCGAGCCCTCTGCTGCAGAGAACTGCTGTGTAGGGAAGCAGGCTCATCTGAGCTACCATCTGCCAGCTGAGCTTCATGGCAGTTACATTTGGCAAAATAAGCTGATGGCTTATGTAGAGGATAGCTAGCCTATGTCTAAAATTGCTAACTATGCTTTCGCTCTCCGTGTCACCCTGGTCACCCCTGTGATAACATAATTCAGATCTCTCTCAAGCAGTTATCTTCACATTTCTGTCACTTGTCATGCTGCTAAGGGTTAATCCTGCCAGTTCCAAGTTTGTCTGAATATGTGGTCCTGCCTGTCACACTATTGTTATGACCTGGTCGGAGCTGAGGTCTGGCTGCAGGGACCAGTCCTGCAGCCTTTGCTGGTTTGAGGTGCTTCAGCTTTGTTTATATGCAGTACTTGAAGGCTCCAGGAGAATGCTGAGCCATCTCACAAGAGGTTACTAGCTTTCATCAGTGTTTACCTGCAAAGGCAGTTTCCCTTGCTTGGTTTGCCTGATTTCAGGAGATTGGCATAAGAGTCTGTGAATTACTAGAAAGAACGAGCTTCTGCTTGGTACCTGTGGAAACCTACAGAAGGTGAGGGCTGAGTGATACCACAGTTGCAAACCTATGGTGGATTTATCCTGAGACAGAAAGTGTCAATACAAAACTGAGCAGAATTCTGCTGTAAGCACCATCTCTGTAATAAAAAGGGGCTGAATGATTCACGTGCTTTATTTTGTGAATACTTTGATAAAAGTGTCATTCTGTATAATCACGTTTACCTTTAAGTATTAGGCATGGGTGAGTAAGTATTAGTATTGGCTTTAAAAATTAAAGTTGCCTTGGGAGCATATCATTCATTATTCATTTAGGACAGCGTGAAGAGAAGGCTGTCATCTTCTAGCACAAGCTAAATTAATGGCCTAAATTATTAGCATGTACACTGCTGTCTCTTCTAGCAAATACATTAGCGACTGTCATCCCTTTATATATGAGTTGACGTGATTTGTCTCTTTCTTCAATGATTGGAAGTCTAAATTAAATATTTGGCTCCTCCTCCACCCTGAAAATGGTAACGTTTAGATAAAGGTTTGGCCTGTATTAAATAACTGCATTAAATATTGCTTCACAAGCAGAATCTTGGTAGAAAGAAATGTACAGCATAATGCAGACATTTAAGGGTTTTCTAAACGTAGAGGAAATGTACAGCAAAATATTCATATGATTATATATGACCACAGTCTAATGAGCATTATTGTTACTCCTGTTTCTTTAGAATACCATTGAAAAAAAATATTTTGAGCTCAGGAGTTTGATAACACTGTTAGTTTATCTGCAGGCCCCTAGAGTGCAAGGAAGGCAGCCGAGAGACGTTATTGGCTTTGTCACTTCAATTTGGGTATTCTATCTCCTCATTCATATTATTTTGGGAGAGCCTTGTAATTTCCAGCAGCTCCCTCAAGCTGGGGCTGTACTTGTCCCCCACAAACACTCGTGTATCCCACACTGCTCGGAGAGAGCTCACTGCAGCTCAGATCCAGACAGGGGTGCAGCAGCTGTATATAAAAGAGGCAGTGACACCAAGAAGGGAGGATGATGTTTTCTCAACTGACAGTTTGGTTTGCCCATGTCATATGTGCTCACAAGTAGTAAAATGATCACCACATTGTTTTTTCACATGTACACAAAGGGATAGTATGTGTATCAGATTACACTGAGAAATGGTTCTGGGGACCTAAAAATCATCTTTGGCAGTGCTGTAATTTTGTCCTTAGAGTAACATTTACCTGCCCTGGAAGTTCTGCTTCCCACCTCCAGGACCAGCCCTAACAAAGCCTGTTGGAAGTATTTATTATAATTTCGGATCCATACTGAGGCCAGAGGAGTCTTTGACCTCTACTTCTCCATGTGTTGTAAGATTCATCTATGTATCACTTTTATGTAGACCCCATTCCATTTTTTCACAGGGCTTTGAATTACATTTGTAATCTCCACAAGGAAAAAAACACTGATAAGGATTTTGGAAAGTATGAATGAGAGAGGCAGCTGCTGCTTCTTTGTCTTAATCTGTTCCTCAAATGCTGCCAGACGCTATTTAGCTCTGATTCTTTCCTCCTCAGTTTGAGCACCTGAAAGTTCAGTATTGCTTGAAGTCTATAACAGGCCCACATCCTTTAGGATTAAATCTGGAACAGTGAAAATGTACCATGCTGCAGTAATGGACTTTGTTATTAATGCACTTTAGCAATATTCTCATTTGATTAGGTGCAGTACAAAGACTTTAACTGTATCACCTCTGCGGAATAGTTTGGAGACTCATTTTTTGTGCATGATTTCAGTCTAGATTAAAAGACAGAAAGGATATAGTATGTGGAAGTTGTTAAAATATGTTTGGGACATCAAAGCATTGCATTACTAATTTTTCTTGTATAGCTAGCTTTCTGGTTTGCTTCTAGGCATGGTAGTGGGAAAGAGAAAAGCAGTGCTTCTTGGCTGGTTGAACTTGTTTGGGTCTTAGAGTGAACAAGTGCTATTAAAATAAACAAATTACAGTAAAATAATGTAGGGGCTTTTAGCATTAATATCTCATAAATTTTGCAGAATAACAATGTAAATTTGTGCTAGCTCTTGGAATGTAGAAGCTTTTTAATATGCACATTTAGGTTACAGAGTTACCAAATGTCGTGTCTTCATTTCAACAGTTGAATATATGTGCCAGTAAAGACTAGCTTATTAAGACATAAATATTTAAATACAACTTAAATTACTTGCCTGATAGCTTCTATCAACCCACAGTGTTAGTATATACTGTATTTTCAAATGATCTCGTTATAAAAATTTGAACTAACATTTGAATTTACTGCATTGACTATAAACATCCAGTATAATGTAGATGCCTTCTGTATTTGTAAGACTTTTATGTTTCATTAAACTGATTATTTGAATAAAAGGCTTTAACTCCTATAACCCAGAAGAGAACTGCGGAGAGAGGCAAACTTCGTTTTTGACCCATTCTTGTGATGCCTACTCTATCTTTCATAGACGTGCTGTGAATTTTTACCAGAGGTTCACAGGTGCTTTACCATTAGTGTGCTTTAAATAATTGCTAGTGTACTCTGTAGTAGGAAAGAGTTTTTATTACCTACTTAGGGCTTGATTTTGCACAAGGATCTGCATGGGTGGATGAAGCCTGCATTCATGATATCCTCTGTTAAATTGATTTTGTAAGCTTTTCTATACTTCTTGAAAATCCTCAAACATAAAGTCAGCTTGCAGCGCGACAATCAGAAGTACTAAATGACTGAAACAGAAACTAGCATACTAGTATCACTGGCTTTGTGTTCATATTTTTAGTCTTTGCATCAGATGTGCTTTTGTTTATCAAATCAAGACTGTATATTCAGTATTGTCTCAGTTTATTGCTACATTCAGTGATTAACCTGGATATACACAGACATTCCCTTTTAGAAGACTTGTTTTCGTATTTATCCTTTAACCTTTGGTATTTTTGCCTAGTGACAAATATGCTGAGTATTGTATGACTAGTTGAAAAATTCTCTGAAATACTATATTGTATTTCTTTACCCAAAACAGATCTAAAAAAGACAAAGCTAAAGCAGGAGTAAAACCAGATAGTTCTGATCAAGAACCAGAGGGACTGACGCTTTTGGTACCAGACATCCAAAAGACTGCGGAGATAGTTTATGCTGCTACCACCAGTCTGCGCCAAGCAAATGAAGGTAAAAATATACTTTTACTAATGTGTAGTGTTTATTTGTAACATGTTCATTAACATATAATGTATAAATTAGGTTAAAAGCAGGAAAAAATACTTCCTTCCTGCCCCCCTCCCCTGCTACTGACAGTATTTTCAAAGGTGGCTAGAACCTTGTTGTAGTCTTAAATGCTTCAATCAGGAATAATTTAAGTGAGAATACACTTCACAACTTCCAATACGATTATGTACCAACTTTGTTTTGTTTGTTTTGTGGCATCTGGTTGTCTAGTGAAGAAAATTAAAGACTAAGTAGCTTAATCAGGGGGGTGGATTTTAAAAAGGGGTGTATAATCAGCTCATTATTTTGGAGAGTGCATCAAGAATACATGTGTGGCGCTCTCTCCTCACAAGTGTATGCCAGGCTTCCTAGTTTAAATATAAAAAAAAAAATTAGAAGAAACTATAAAGGAGTATTCATAGCAGCAGCAGTCATTAATTATTTCTTAGCTGAGATTATGACCTTTATTTACTTTGAACTGTTAAGATAATGAAATACATGGTAGTGAGAAAACCAGATTTGTATATTGTGAGTCATCTCCAGCTTTGAGACTTCTCTGCAAACACTAACCATAAAGTGTCATTTCATGTTAAATAGTCCCCAGATGCTTGCTGTACTTGTCTCAGAATTACTACAAATAATCATCACATTTTATATAACAGAGAAGAAGATGGCTGAATACTCCAAAAAGGCTACTGTGAAGCCCAAGCCTTTGTCTGTTTTACGGTCTCTTGAAGAAAAGTATGTGGCTGTCATGAAAAAACTCCAATTTGGTAGGTTGAAAGAATGAATATTTGTGTTTTAGAAAGCAGATGCTGAAGAAATATGTAACCCACTGGCAGACATATGTGACCACTGATATTTTTAAACGTATGGAAAATTAGACAATTCTCTATCTTCATGTTGCCAGCTAATGCAGTCTTTGAGCTATTGAGAATGTTTTAAGCATCCACCAGATTAATTCAAGAGACTAGATTAATTCAATTATAGTATTCATCTTTTCATTCCAGTAATGATTTATGAGTCTCAAATTATTCTGAAATGTTAGCAGATTTTTTTGAAAATTCATGTATGACTGTATATACATGTTTGTTAATGTAGCCTTTATTTTTAAATAGAATAGAATTCAGATCAAAAAATGGTGGTTTTGTTTGCTTTTTTAAAAGAAATTAAACTGTATTAAACTTCATTGTGTACTTTCAGGGAAAGCAACATGTTGCATTTTGGAAATGTGGGAATTTGTGTTTATTTTGGTCACAAATGAAACATCTTAAAAAAAAAATTCATAAAGAGCAAATAGAATCTCTTCCAAAAAATGCTATAAAATTACTGCAAAAACATAGTCTATGAGGTTTTTTCAGTTTCATGACAGCATTTGCGATCCCATATCTTTGCTGTTGTATTTGTGAGGGATTTTCCTCTTACATGTTTGTGCAGCGTATGCCAAGAATAGTAGGTAGGGAAATTTGTAATAGTAGCTTTTCGCCCTGGCAGCTGTGCTGTACATTTTGCATAGTAAGTGATTAAACAAAAATAGCTTCACTGTAATTTTTAATGATTCTTTAATAACATTGCAACCACCACACAAGTAAATACTGTTGGCATTCTGCCTCATGCTGATTCCTTTATCAGCATTATTATGTTTTCATAAGTATCATCAGATTCCTGGTCTGGAGTAGCTGGTATCTTTCCAAATCAGCTGTGGTGTATATTTGACCTGTTGGGTATGAAAGCTTCTAAATTTGCTGCAGAAATTAATTCCACCAAGGGCTGCTAATGCTTTTGGTTTTATGATCACTGTATATTTACTATAATGCAGATTTAGCTTTCCTGATTTTAATACTCAGAATCTTTATCCTACACTATTCCATTATTAACTTCACTGTTCTCCTAATGCGTTAACGTTTTCTTCTCTTCTAGATACATTCGAAATGGTTTCTGAAGATGATGACGGAAAATTGGTTTTTAAAGTAAATTACCACTACATGTCTCAGGTAAAAAATGCAAGTGATGCCAACAGTGCTGCCAGAGCCCGACGTCTTGCTCAAGAGGCTGTGACTCTCTCAACATCGCTGCCTCTCTCATCTTCATCAAGCGTTTTTGTGCGTTGTGATGAGGAGCGACTTGACATTATGAAGGTAAAAAAGCAAAGTTATTTTTATTTCCCTCTTTCAACTTGGTAGATAAATGCTTAAGAAGGTGCCTTAAATCTTAAGAAAATCCGTATTGCATATGTACTTTAATTATTGATCAAATTTTCATGTAAGTGATAGTATTTTAGAGTCTGATCCTGATTTCTCAATAACTTGGTGAGGGCAGGGAGAGTCCATCTACTCCAGGAGTGCTGTTAGCCAAGGAGACTTCACAGAACAAGGTTCACACTTCTGCTCTTCTGAAGGGAGAAGTTTAGTTCTGTTACTCTCTTATGGCCAAAGCGTATCTTTACGTATGACAATTAAAAGCAGTTGGAGTGGAGGGGTACGCTGAATATCTCTGGACCTGAAATTTGAAGAAAAATTCTATTAACAACATTCAGTAGGGAAGAGTTTTAGCTCCTTTTCGTTTGCTTTCCATTTACAATATGGAGATTACAAGCAGAGGGCTTCACTTGCTCAGAGTATAAGAATGAACAAGACTAGCAGACTGCATACAGTGATGATGTCTAACGGTATTTTCTGAGAAGTAGCATATGGAAATGAAATGCTTCACATAACTTCTAGAAGTCTCAACTGTGTGACAAATACAAGGGTTTTTTGAAAACTGTCTTCCTTTTTTGCAATGGTAGGTTCTCATTACTGGTCCTGCAGACACTCCTTACGCAAATGGTTGCTTTGAATTTGATGTGTATTTTCCACAAGACTATCCTAATTCCCCTCCACTTGTGAATCTGGAAACAACTGGGGGCCACAGCGTGAGATTTAATCCAAACCTCTACAATGATGGCAAGGTAGGACAACTTTTTTGTTCTGTGTAGATGTAAAAAGGAAGTGAAATGGATGAAACATTTTTTCCTTTTGCAATCAAATGATCCAGTGCTCCTTGCTTACTGGAAGAAGCGTTTGGTTAAAACCAGTCTTCAAACTGAAATGAAGAGTGATTTTCACAGTTTCAAAAGGGAACAATCTCATTTCTGAGTAGTCTTTAAAATTTTTTTTAAAGCCTGTATGAGCTGGATTGGACCAAAAAGCATTTTGACCTAGAAAAATGTTCTTTTCCACCTCCTTTGCTAAATTAACCAGGCAGAAATCCATTTTGGCTAGCTGAAATACCCTTTCCATGGACATTATCAGCTGCAACTGAATGTGTTTGATAAGTGCCTTGTCTCTCTTTTTCCATGCAAAAGTGCTTTTTCTTGAAGGAAGATAAAGACTTCTCTTAACCTCAGTATCCATCATGAAAGAAAATTTAACTCTAAAATGTGGACTTAATGACAGTTTTGTCAAAAAATAGTAAAGCTTTTGGACATAATACTAAAAGTTAAAACAAACAACCCTTCCTCCTTCCTTACCCCCATCTCCTCAGTATATTGTAGCTCATTCTAAAGGCTTCAGAAAGCTAAAAAAAAGTCAAGTGCTTATCAGAGAGATGCAACTTCTATTATATTAAAAATAAGCACATGTTAAATTCTCCACAGAGCTGTGGAGATGGCTATGTGTACGTCTCCACCAAAGCATAAACCCACAGAATAGCTGTGGCTAGAGCACTGTGGCACTCCTTCAACTTTTCTTCTGTGTAAACATGTAATCCATAGGATAATATTTTTTCCTAATTCCACTGCTCCCTGCTTTCATAAACTCTTTTCCAGTAATAGACATGGAGCTTTCTTTTAACATGAACACAGAACATAATTCTTACTAGAGACTTTATCTCCTTTTTATTTTGCCTGGCATTAAGTCTTGGCAAATAGTCATCTCTAAATTTCTTCTGTTTAGATTCTTTGTGTCCCCTCTCTTTCATTGTTCCATTTCATGATAAGGTGTGAGAATTCGATAGATTTACCTAAAATCTAGACCGGTCATAAAAGTTAAAGAATGTTTTCAATTCCTTGATAGTCTGTGTGACAGAAACCACCTTGCACACAATTGTCTTTCAAAAAACCACAACAATAAGTGTTAGAACAGTATTTCAAGAGGAAGGTAAATAATCTGATAGTATTCATTATTCTTTTATTTTTGAAGCCTCTAGAATCCATAGATTTTCCTTGAAGAAAAGTAGTCTACCTTGCTTTGTCCTTGTCTTTTTTTTCCAATGTAGTGTTCTTGCTTATCCACCTTTTTTATCTGCTTTCATTTCAAATTAGTTTCATAGAAAACAAATCTAGTTTTTGAATGCAGCTATACCAAAGTTTGTTCAAAAATCTAAAATGTAATGTTAATATTTTGTTCTGGCCAAGCCAATTTTATCATAATGTGTCTCTGTGGTATTAATGTCACCTTTTCAGGTGTGTTTAAGCATACTTAACACGTGGCATGGGAGGCCAGAAGAGAAGTGGAATCCCCAAACATCAAGTTTTTTGCAGGTGAGCGTTTCTTCCTTCTCTTCAGTAGATGTGATTTGGGAGACATCAGTGGTCTGTTGGTCCTAAGGATTCTTTTTGTAGTACTTTTACAACAGAATTTTCTTTCTCAAATTAGCATAAATAAGAAGGCAAAGTCCAGAAAACATACTCAGAACACCAGAAAAGAAACACTGTAGATAGGGCAGGTTCTTCGAAGTGCTGTTTCCAACCAATATTTTTATTGGTCTTGTCTTGAAGAATGGCTGTTCTTGTGTGCAGCTCATTCCTGCACTGCTTGGACTTTGCTTGAGTGATTTCAAATAGTTAAATATTTAAAAAGGAAAAAAGAATAGAAGATGGTATCTCCTCCTGGAACTTGTGTAATGTCTGTATCGCAAGCTGTTTATGGTGAAGACAAAGCAGGCTTCACATTGTGAGAGATAAGAAAGTGAAGTGTGCCCGTGCAAATGTAAGGGTATTCCTCCAACATGTGCAAGTACACTGAGCAGAGGAATAAAGCTGAAGGGAGTTAAAATCTAAATAAATCAATAATAATTAGTGTTAAATTAGTCTGGAATTTATTAGGACATAACAGTCTTTAAAATATCCAACTTTACATCACAGAAATGCACTGACTAAAAAGCACCTACATAAAAAAAAAAACCAAAGCTTGTAATGGCTTATTTTCCTGAATTTTTTCCTTCCTTGGAGTAATTATTAGACAGCAGAAGGTACATTTTCTATTCCAAGTCCTAGAAGGCTGCACAGTTTATGTTTCAGCATAGTAGAATTACAACCCTGGTCTTCACCAGAACAGATTTCATCTTGTTCAGGAATTGGCTTTGGAGAGCTGGTTGTTCAGTCTCCTTAAAGTTCAAGAATGGCCTCTCCCAGTGTGTATAAGTCAAGTCAGAGTGGCAGAAAGCCAGCATGGGTAAACAAGGAACTGCTGCCTGAGCAGAACTGCAGAAACTAAGTATACAGAAGGAGAAATGAGGTGAAAGGCTACTTGTGTGAAATAATAGGACATTGCCCAAGCTATCAGGAGAGGAAGTGAGGAAAACCAAAGCTCAGCTGGTGTTGAATATGGCAACGGATGCAAAGAGGAGCAACAAGAGCCTTCTCCAGCCTGAACAATTCCAACTCTCTCAGCCTGTCCTCATAGGAGAAGTGCTCCAGCCCACCAGTCATCTTTATGGCCCCCTCTGGACCCATTCCAACAGCAACACATCCTTCTTATCTTGGGGAATTCAGAACTAGATACAACACCCCAGGTGGGGTCTCAAAGGGTAGTAGAGGGAGGATGTCTATGTCTATGTCTATAAAATTTAGAAAAGAAAAAAGCAAAGCCCTGTACATCCAGACACATGTAAAGGCCACAGATCACCAGAACACCTTAGGTACCTGAAGGCTTGGACCTAAAGTACTTTCCCTTGACTTAGCACATTTGCATTAATATTTTGCCTTTTTTGATGTCATAAGTGTCATTTTCTGTCTGGAACCTGATGCTGGATACAAATTCTGTATATTTTAATGCATTTATCCATATTTTAGTTTTTAAATGTAGCATAAAATAGCCATGGCTTCTTCTAGTTGAATACATGGCAAGCATGAGATGTGTGATTCAAAGGGTAATACCATGCAGCAACTACATAGAGCACCTGCCTGAGAAACAGGGAAATTTGTTTAGTTTTCCTTCTCAGCCCAATGAGGGATGCTAGTCCACATTTCCCACTGTGCAGCTACCTGCTTTATCTGTCAGGATAAAGGCTGAGCTGCCCTAGATTGCCCTTCTGTTCTCTAGGTAAAGCATAGCAACTTCACAACTACAGATGAAGTGCCGTGGCACCAAAGGAATAAAGGTGTGTTCCTGTGAGGTGATGGTGAGACTGGGATGGGTTGTTCCACTGTTTTGTGGGCTGTTGCTTTGATACGAGTTGCTGGTTTGGCATTATGTCTGTGGAGTGAGTACACATTATGGAAAGCTGGAACACTTTGTGCTGGCATTGCTACAAGAGAATCTAAGCAAATGCCACGCTTAAGCTCACAGCACAATTACTGAGTTGTTGGGGCAAGGCCCTGTGAAAGAACCGAAGTCTTAATTGTGGCTGACACCGTATCGATCCGAAACAAACCATATGTTCTGCATGTTCCAAGAAAAAGAAAGACTGTTGTCATCCATACCCAAACTCACAAACTGGGCTGCTAAATTAGGGGAGGGCTCCAAGCTTTAGATTGTATCCAGGCTGGGAGAAGAGTCAGTTCCAGAAACAGCTGCCCTGATACTTCTAATCTGCTGGAGTGGATGTCTTGCATCCAAGTATGCTCAGTGCTGAAAATGCTGTTCTTGGGCATGTAATGTGTCACAAGTGTTTTCAATATTTGAGGGAATTCAAGTGTTCAAATCACCATTTTTAATTCTTCAGACTTCTGGAAGTAGGATTGTGTCACAGAACCATTCTCCCTAAAGTCCTTGCTGTACTTGGTCCTAAGTACATAAGAAAAGACTATCTCTGATTTAAAGTAAATTTTTTTAAAAGTCACGTTTTTCTACCTATGTAACATTTGTGCATGGAACAGTTTTCACAAGAAGTTGAGAGGGCCCAGCATCCCAATATTGGAAAAATTAGCGAGCCATCAAGTCATGAGTTTGCAGTGCAGATTTATTTGGATTCCTAAGTGCTTTATGTATCTATTCGATTCTGTGTTTCATTTTAGGAATACTTGGCCATAGAGTTAAATGCCTTGTAGGATGTAAGCATCTATTCCCACACCTACTTGATAATAAAAGTGAAAGGGGAGAAATTGTGATTTCGTTATCACAAAGTAGCTGGTGCTTTGTTGACAGAGTACTGAAAACCTTTCTTTTTTTTTTCTATCTCAAGAGAAGTACCAAGAGTTTGTTTTAATGGTGTAACAACAGTGTTGTATGAAAAATCTGAAACAAAAGGGCTAAAAACATTTGTAAATTGATTGAAGTCATTTGAAAGAAAAAATGGGAGAGCATGTAAACCAAGATTAATTTCACTGCATTTCACCTCCCTTCTTCCTTTTCCTTTGAGTTCAGACTCAGAAGGATTAGTCAGCTCAGCCACAGGAAAAGTTCAAGAACTGTTGACTGAGAACTTGGCAAATACATTTCTTTTCACAAAAGGGTGCAATCAGACATCTGTCCCTTTAAACATTTTCTTCTGCTTATATTTGCATATTGGGGGGGGTTTAATATATATTTGTCATTTTCTCAGCGCCTAGGCTAAATATATAGTTGTAAAACTTGCAACTTATCGTATCCTCAACATAAGAAGGATATGGAACTATTGGAATGGGTCTCAGAGGAGGGCTACGAAGATGATCCAAGGGCTGGAGCACATCTGCTATGAGGACAGGCTGAGAGGGTTGGGCTTGTTCAGCCTGGAGAAGAGAAGGCTCCAAGGAGACCTTATAGTGACCTTCCAGCATCTGATAGGAGCTGCATGAAAGCTGGAGAGGGACTATTCATAAAGGCTTGTGGTGACAGGACAAGAGGGAAAGGGTATAAACTGGAGAGGGGCAGATTTAGACTAGACGTTAGGAAGAATTTCTTCACTGTGAGAGTGGTGAGGCCCTGGCACAGGTTGCCCAGGGAAGCTGTGGCTGCCCCATCCCTGGAGGTGTTCAAGGCCAAGTTGGATGGGGCCTTGGGCAGCCTGATCTAGCGGGATGTGTCCCTGCCCTTGGCAGGGTTGTTGGAACTAGATGATCTTCAAGGTGCCTTCCAAGCCAAACTATTCTATGTTTTTTATGTGCAATAACTGTTTTGGTTTGAAAGCACGGACTTTCCCTTCTTGCAAGTAGGCAGTATTATAAATGGCAGCACTTTGCCCTAGAAGTGGTTTTGCATACAAGGTAAGCAAAACTGTGTCTATTTGTGAAAACAAGTAGGTGACAGCATTTTAATGTTTTGTTTATTCCCTTAACAGGTGTTAGTGTCTGTCCAATCTCTAATACTGGTAGCAGAACCATATTTTAATGAACCGGGTTATGAACGATCAAGGGGTACTCCGAGTGGTACCCAGAGCTCCAGAGAGTATGATGGAAATATACGGCAGGCAACAGTCAAGTGGGCAATGCTTGAACAAATCAGAAATCCATCGCCATGTTTTAAGGAGGTGGGTTGTTTTTGAAACACAGTAAATATTTTACTAATTTATTTACCTTGTTTGGGTGTAAATAATGCAAATATTTGGAAACATCATGCAGATGTCTGGTTTAGCCTCCTCTTTATTCCCTGGAGTAACGTGATTCCAGAGACTGAAGTCAATAAGGATGCACCCATCATCACAGATTCTTTTCTGGAAACAGGGAATGCACACAAACGGGAATGACCTGTAAGAAGGCTTGGTGCCCAGTCTGATAAAACATGGCTTGTGCAGCTTAGCTCATTCTTAATGCCAGGTGGTACCTTTTACATTCCATGGGAACGCTGCGGACCAGCCCTGCCAGCGGGCACTGGATGTGTTTGTCAGTCAGCATAGGTAACACCAAGTATTTTTCCAAGAAACGTGAATTTGAAGCAAATATTAGGGCATGCTTCAGGTACACCAAAACAATGCAGATTGGAAAAATACCTTAAAACCAATTCCAGATTGTGTGTTATTTGTGGAAGGATCCACAAAACATCTGTGCTAAATCAGAAATCTATGCTTTTGAAAATGACTGTCTTGATGCTGTTAAAAGCAATACTGACCTTCATGCATTCACACTGTCTTAAAAAATTACTGAAAGAAATCAAATTGCTTAATTTGTTTACATTCCTGAAAAAAAAAAAGTAACCCATCCATAGCATCATAGAATAATTCAGATTTTAGGGACTTCTCTCAGTGTCTTGAGTCCAACTCCTTTCTCAAAACAGGTCAGTTAAATCTTAGGGATTTGAACATATGGCAAAGGATTCAAGGAATAAATTGCTGAAGATACATGAAGTAAGAGAGTCTGTATGAATATTAATGCAGAATGACTGGTCAAGCATGAATCCTTTCCTGGTACTACCAAGAAAAAAAACCCACATTTTCCGCTGAACTGCCATAACTGTTGCCTCTTCTAAACTGAAGTGCAAACCACCTTGTAGCATGAGCTATGCTTTCAATTGTCTGCATCCTAAAATGCTGAAAAAGCATAATTATTTTAGGATTATGAACATTGCTAAGTGGCATCTCAGGGAGAGACTAGTCTCCAATCCCTTCCCTGCTGTGCATAAAAACGTCCGTTGGAATGTGAAAACCTTCTGCCATTAAAATTAGCCTCTCTTGTGGAATAAGAAACCACAGACACTTCACCTGCATGACGGGAGTTAAATATTTTATCCACATGCAGGTGGAAAAGGATGTGCTGTGTACTCTGGTGTCTTGAATTAATGAGGAAAAACATGGGGTTTTTTATATATTACCTCTTAAATGTTTTACCCAATAAGTTGAATGCTATTCTGGAGATAATATTGTGATACACAATGATATAACCTCTGCAAAGAAGTCCTTTTTTGCTGGTGAAATATAACAATTTTGCTTTTGCAAAAAAAAGTTCTCAAATTATAGTAAGCCTAAATGAATTGAAGATACCCAAAGGTGGTGAGCTGCCTGACAGTAGCTCTCCATCCATCTCTTCACATACACAGAAATGAAGTACATGCATTCGGTAAATTAACCCCATTTTGCTGTTCTTGCACTTTCTTCAAAAGAATCTCAGCAATATCCTACTTACTTTGCAGCTTAGTTTTATTACGACTTGCATGAAAAAGGTAGCTTCTAAGCTGGCATCTTGCCTTTCTTCAGGAAGGCAAATCAATAAGGTCTGTCCAAATGGTGTGTCTGTGGAAAACCATCATTCCTTGAGAACAAATGACTTGTGCACAGCAAATCATTACCAAGAGGCTCTTGTTGAAGACAACTACTAGCTTTCTAAATGTAGTGTGTAACTAGGACTGAGCTAAGCTGAGCCACACATACGTGTAAATGAGAAGTAGTGTTAAGAGGCTGTAGCTGTTAGTAGAGGTATCCTGAACGTTTGAAACTCCCTTCTGTTATCTGTGAACAGACAAAAGTTTTGCTGCACGGGAGAGAACTGGCCAACACGTAAAAGCTTTGGATTCAGATTGTTTTGTTCTGGTTTAGGTAACTGCAGTTTTCATTTCCTAAGGTGCAGTTTCTATTTTCCCTATGTTGAGATGTTCAGGCTTGACATCAGGAGAAATTTTTTCTCGGAAAGGGTCATTGGGCACTGGAACAGGCTGCCCAGGGAGGTGGTTGAGTCACCTTCCCTGGAGGTGTTTAAAAGATGAGTGGATGAGGTGCTGAGGGGCATGGTTTGATTATTGATAGGAATGGTTGGACTCGATGATCCTGTGGGCCTTTTCCAACCTAGTGATTCTGTGAGATCTCTAGGACAGTACGATGAAAGATTCTGAGAAGAGATCTGAAGCTATGATAACCTGCTTCTCTGAGGAGGGAGTTTGAGGATAAGATAACTTGCTCCTGCATTAAAACCACAATCACACTAGCTTAAGCATGGGGTCCTACCCAGTGCTTTATCAACTTGTGCAACATGAGAACTCCCTTTCTGCTTCTCTGATTACATATTCTCTATTGATACATAAAGTGGCTTGGATCTTCCTTTACATATCAAAAAATGGAAATTATGCACTAGAAAGCATTCCATTTTTCTCTGATGCAGTAGATGAACTTTGGAGGAACACTAGATTCTGTCTGCAGCCAAATGAAAATGTTTCTTGTGTGGATTATCTGAGCACTGATTTAGAGACTACCTTGTTATTAAGGCATCTACATTTTTTTCGGGTTGTGTTAGGAACCTTCACAATAATGATCATCCAGAAACAGCAGTGTGAAGGCATCCCAAAAACTGAGGTCTAAGAACATACATCCTTCAGCTTATAAGACTTTTTTGTCTTCACAAATCTGAGCTGTCTTCCCTTCAGTGTCGTAAATGACAGGTAGACTCAGGAGATCTAAAGTGCTGGTCTTTGGGAGTTCTTCCAAGCTCCATTATGGATATAAGGAATGTGTCCAGAATTGAAGTCAGTTATGCTTTCAATACACAGTTTTTCTGTAGACAGACAGCTATATTCTCTAACCTCTAGAGAGAAAGACGATTTTGCCAATTATGTTGCAGTATTGCCAAGAACACTCTGTGCTCATAAAATTTCTTTGATTTTGTTGTTTCTTTCACCAGCCAGAGTTTTAGCAAACTGTTTAAGACGAAATCAACATAATGCAGAGTTTCACAACTTCAGGGTTGATTGTTTGTTTTTTTTTTTAAACTCAATTCTGCACAGAAATACCAAAATTACTATGCAATTGAATACTGGTTCCCACCCAACCTGCTGGCAGTTCAATTACTATTGCCTCGGAATTCTAGTGTCCTCAGAGATGCTGCCTCTGCCTAGGGAATCTGCCTGTGGTTGTGCTTCTTCCATACCAGCTGGTATGATCCTTCTCCACACAGAAGCATGTTATGTTCCCTGTGCTGTTGACAGTGTTTCTGCTTATTTTTTTTTTCCATCCAGTCAGCAAGTGGCTAGTGACAGGAGAAGACATGGTGCATACACTTCCCACCTGAGCTTTTTTAATAAAACAGGACTGTGAAGCCACCAATAAAAGCCTTAATATTGTATCTGTGTAACTGCCCTTATGAGGCATGAGTGTCCATACATAGTGCCTGCACAGTGAGGTCGTCTTTGAACCAGAGAACACATCTAACGTTCTGCTATCACTTCCTTTCCCATAGTGTGATATGGTATTTCTGTCACCCAGATAATACAAGTGAATGTTGAAATGGGAGATCACACATAAATCGTAGATTCATGCAGACTGGAAGATGCAACCAGGCAAACCTCCTCAAAACAGGATCTGCTTAATTCACACCTGGTTCCACAGGGCATTTTCTAGCTGAGTCTTGGAAACTATCAAGGACAGAGATTGCACAGTTTATCTGCAGCCTGGTTCAATGCTGAATTGTCCACAACTTGATTCTTTCCCTCGCCCTTACATCAGATTATACCCACAGGGGTCATGCAAATTGTGTGCTAAAGTATATGGTTCTTAGAAAAACTCTGTTCCTTCATTCGGAATATTTTCTTACAGGTCATCCACAAACATTTTTACTTGAAAAGAGTGGAGATCATGTCTCAGTGTGAGGAGTGGATAGCAGACATACAGCAGTACAGCAGTGACAAACGGGTAGGCAGGACCATGTCCCACCACGCAGCAGCTCTAAAGGTGAGACGTACTTTTATATTTTTATGTTCTTTATTCCAAAGATGATAAATGGCAATGAAACTGCTCAGCAGCTGAGTTTTATAACAATAAAAGATAAAACAGCAACTTTAAAACATGTAAACAAACACGGGGGTTTTGGCTGTCGAGAGAGAGTTTCTTCTGAGTTAGGGTTTCCCTTAGTGCCTATAGTGCCCTGTAGTGCCTATTTTTCTGTATATATTTATGTAAGATACGGAGAGTTTATTTTGTTCTAAGGGTGAGGGAGGCAGTTACGATAAGGTTGTACAACCAATTACGACCTTAAATTGTGCCAAGGGAGGTTCAGATTAGACATAAGGAAAGATTTCTTTACAGAAAAGGTTCTCAGGCACTGTCAGAGGCTGCCCAGGGAGGTGGCATCCATCCCTGGAGGAGGATGCTTAGCTCAGGGATAGGGTGTAGGAGTGGACGGGTACGGTTGGACTCGATCTTAAAAGTATTTTCCAATAAAACAATTCTATGATTCTGTGATTCTATTAATTCCTTTCTAGACAACAAGCTCTTTGAATAGACAAGTAGTTATTAAACTGTGGCCCATTACAGTTACTTTTACCCTGTGTTAAACTTTTATCAACAGTTATAACCATTACACTGCTTCCTTCCATCCTAGCCAAGTACTATCATTGGCATGTTGTGAGTCCACACAGACAGCAGATCTATATTTTTTATACCTTTTTACTTCCCTTGAGAAGCAAAAAAAACCTTTTAAAGGCAGCTTTTTTTCTGTTTCTGGACTGGCATTTTTTCCACGTGACCAGTCTCATGAAGTTGCTGTTAGTCAGTTTGATCAATATGCAAATCTCTCTGTCTGTCTGTAACAGACTCATGAAGACTGTGTACTCTTAAGAAATGTGTGTTTTGACTGTGTGACCCACCTGGTCCAAGCCAGTCTCTGTTCTGATTACAGAACACAGAATTGGCTCAACTGCAAGCCAAAGAGCACAGCATTTATATCAATGCACTTGCGTTCTGTTCACTGCCTTTAATTTGTGCCTGGCAGCACTTGCTAATTATTGTCACTCCAAGAATACCAGCCTTTATAGACAGTGGGAGAGCTTATCCAGTCATCGAAATGGCACATTTACACTTTTTTTACTTCTTTCTTTGCCTTATGTTGCCCAGCATTGGCAAAAATACTGTTTTAACTAGAGTCTTCAACACTGACTTCTTTTTGTGTATTCAGCGCCACACAGCTCAGTTGCGGGAAGAACTGCTAAAGCTTCCCTGTCCTGAAGGACTAGATCCAGACACTGACGACTCCACAGAAAAATGCGGTGCCACATCAAGTTCCGAAGAGACAATGTTGCACGAACAGGTTAAACCTGGCAGCAGTAAAGATGTCCCCACTGATTTCAAGCTATGAGTTGCATTGACATGGACTTTCTAGACACAAAGGCTTTGAAGCACAAGCCAAATATGTCGATATTTGTATGTAAGAAGCTAGTTATGTAATAGGTAATGAAATTGAAACTATACTATGCCCTTAAGGATATACAGTTTAATTCAAGATGATCTTTTATTTACCTGTACAAGAGTGTAAACTTTTTTGTGCTTTTATTTTTCAATTGTGAGAACCACTGATTGGTATGTTTAAAAAGTTATGTATACAAGAAATGGATAAATCGCTGATATATAAGGGAAACTACCTTAGGAAAGAATGTTTACTGAATGTTTATTATTTTTTTTTACTTGTAGAGTGAGGGCAGTTGTAACAAAGAATATATATTGGTCATTCTTACAGCTACTATTTAAAGTCAGAAAATTTTCACTGAATTTGATAGATTTTACGTTTGACCATATATTCATGCTCATATTTGATTCTAAAGAAAACCTCCTGTACACTTCAATAAACGTTAAATGGACATGATCCCTCTTTTATGATTTACTGGTACATTTTTTAAATAAACTGCCATAAAATACGTTCCAGCTGAAGACTTGCACTTGTACGACTGAATTCATTACAGTCAACATATTTAATTTTATGCTTACTAATTCTAAAATGCCGATGGAATAAATGCACATGGTTTTACCTCATGCCAGAATCTGGACTTCTGAATTCATCTTTTGTTTGGCTATTTTGTGTAAACTAACAATATTCTAAATTTCTTAAGGGCTGTTCTGGAACAAAGTCATTTTCTCTGTTGAAATGTCTGATTTTTACATAACCAGATGTACTCGAAGTAACGTCAGGGGCGAGTGGCCACACAGGACTTGACGTTCTGCAGTTCCTACTGTACAGACTTATTGCCAATTTTATACTTGCAGCCACAGATCCTGAACTAAAAAGGGTCAAGGAATTTGCTTGATTTAAAAATCAAGTCTTGCTCTTAGCTTAACGTGTGTTACTATCACTGTTCTTAATTTTTAAGCAGTCCTTGAAGGACTAAAAAGTTATTACTGGTATTACCTCAGACTAATGACCTGTTGTATTATAAATACTATAAACCAGGCAGAACCGAGCTTTTTTTGTTTTCTAGTTGTTCTTTGTTTATAAGTATCACGCTGGAATTTTTTCACTTTTTGTTTTGCAATGTATTGTTTCTAATCATTAAAAATGGCACCAAATGGTTGTGTTCTTATGCTGATGGTTAACAGACCAAGGTATAGTTTTTCTGACATACTGATATGCTGTGTTAATCCAAGGCCTGTCCTGACTGTATGATACCTCTCTCAATACCAGCTTCAGCACGTCTGAGTTACTTCAGGGGATCCTTAATCATAAAGCAGAACAAGCACTTCTGTGCCAGAGCTGCTGGTAAATACATGGAACAAATGGTTTATGCCACACAGCACTGGTGAAGTCCTAACACTTCGACTAAACCAACACTGCCTTTTTCTAGACAGGTATTTATTTACCTTCTGTTGCTGTACAAAACTACTGGGATTCTCTTGTAAAGGCTCCAAAACCAAAATTACCTGCTGGCTTCCATCTGCATTGAAGTTAGTGGTTTCCTAAAAGCCCTTCATTTAGCACTTAATCTGGCTGCCCACGGGAGCATGGGCTTTTTATAAAATCCTGGCACTTGTAGCAAACCCAAATGCATTAGAGCTGAAGATCCTTCTTAAACAAAGATATTTCTTGGTAGAAAACCAACACTGAGATAAGAAGTACCTAACTGGCATTGATTTGACGTTAAGCGGGTGGCCAACATAATTGTACCTTTCTCTCTAGTGTGTATTCATGGTATCGTAGCAATGCTGATGTGCAGTCACTGCTGCTTAATTAAGCAGATGTAAACAGTTGCATGGGATATTAAACTAATTTTTATTCACATACCAATTATCATATTTTTCACACTAACCTTGAGCTAGAATTGTATTGTACCAAATGAATGCAGAGATTCTGTCCTTAATAACTTCCAACTCTGTCTCACAGCCTAGTAAGTAAATAGTGAACTTGGCAACGGATGCACATTCTCATTTCTTTAGGCACAACACACAAGGAAGTGATGTTAGTTTGCAGTAAAGTCACAGTAAGTTCTATGAGGTGTGGAGACAACTGAGTATTTCTTTTAACCAGTTCCCCTCATCTTTGACCATGTCAAACAATAGAAACCTGTGTAGATGGATCAGACATTGTAGCTGTCACAGTAAAGGCCTGTGTTTTAACTGTTGTGCTGGTTTTGTAGAAAATGCTTTCAAAAAAAATTTTTGAAAGCGCAAAGGGCAGCAAGCCGTTAATTAGCTCATGATGGAATTTTACCCAATGGTTTCTGGTCCTGCCTTTGGCCCAGGATTCACCGCTGACACTTTGCCTTGCTGTGCGGTGCAGGATGCTGCTGCCATCGGAACTGTTGTAGCCACTCTGCTGAAGGAAGAGCACAGCACATAAGTCAACAGTCCTGATGCTTCACAGACGACAGTGCCAAGCCTTTCTGACTGATTCAATCTACATTGTCTGCTGGAGAGGGATCAGCTCAGTATCTGTGAGACTGCACTCCGTGAGAGCAAACACTGTGTTATATGAATTGCTCTGCATGAACACGTGTCTCACAGCTGTAGACGTGGTGCTTTCCATGTGCAGACGTGCATGACCTCTCTGCAAGATTTAGTGGTTTCCTCTGGAGTTTCCTTTGGGTAAAACTTGCAGAAATGTATGAATTAATGCTCCTCTGTGATCCCACCAGCACCAAACAGGAAAAATCCACAGGTGACAATCTAGAAAAACCCAAGAAAACCTGAAACGTAAGAACCCTGTAAACAATTTCAAGTTTCATTCCAGTAATTACGTGTTAGATGTTTAGGTACTTGCAGAATAAAGTGCCTGTGATGATAGATTGGCTCTACAGCAGCCTCTTTGGTGGTGTTGGTTGGGTTTTGTTACTGCTTTTCTTCTCTCAGTCTGCAGCATGAGCTCAAAATGGAGCTTGTGCACATCTGCTGCCCTGCTGAGGGGACGCACTCACAGCAGGTGGAATCAAGTCAACACAGGTAAGGCAACTGCATTACTGATAGACTCTAGGGAGCTGCGGGGTTAGGGAGTGGGCGTCAGTGCTCTGATTGGATGATCTGTTAATTAGCAGGAGAGCTTGGATTCTTTAAATAAAGAAAAGATGAAAGCTCCCATACAATACAGGAAATAAACATGCTACACCACTTAAAATGGCTTTAAGCTAATTCAGCTTCTGCTTGCTGTATCAAATAAGGTGTTTGGTTTCTGGGAGGAATCACATTGTTAAGAACACTTTACTACAAAACAATCTTCTTTTCCATGCAATTATGTAATCCTGCACATATGCCCTTTATTAGGGAAGCTCTTCTTCACAAAAATGCTTATGGTGTTACAAGAACAAACATTCTGTTTTACATCCTGAAGCAAACAACTGGATAAACAAACCACCGTATTATTAATTTACATTGTTTACCCATAAAAAGCTGAGCACAAATCCAGCTGACCTGCATTTAGTACTGTACTTTGTTTCTGAGGTCCTGGGTGAAGGAGAATTACTTAGACTTTGGTCTTTATTCAGAGTTTCTCAGCTGTGTCTTTTTCATTTTTTGCCTCCATGCTGCCTTTGAATGACTCTGGTTTAGAAGTGTTTTTTCTTGTGTCCTTATTCATTTCCCCAGAATCCAGTCACCACCCTGTGAATTCACCTCCCTGGGCTGTCAACTCCTTGTTGTTAGGAAACAGACAGAAATTAGAGATATTTTTCACTGGAAAGGAGAGACAGGTTTACATTTATCTTATAAGTAGCAAGTATAAAGTACTGAAGCTATTTCAGATACATGTTCTCCATTTAGGGGTTTTGACTATATATACACACACATATACACACATTTAAATATGTATAAATGTGACAGGTCTTGCAGTTACTTGTCTTCAAAAACCGTTTTCTGAGCTTTATTTTCCCCTCTCCTTTTCCACAGGGAGAACATGCAGACATTTGTATCAGAACACGGGCTGAATGGGGTAAAGTAAGTCGCACAATTGCTGAGACAAATCACAGGTAAAAAATGTCATTCTCCAGAGATTTTGCTATTGCTGTTGTTTTACTCTCCTAGCACGAGTGCAGAAAATGCAGTATCTACCCAGTGAATTACTACAGTGTAGCTCTACCATAATCTCACCACTGCCTCTGTTTTTAATAAAGGCTGAAAGAAAACAAGTCTCAAACCACAGTACTCCATCTTGATCAAGAGAGTTCTGCATATTATGACCTGCTATCTCTGCAGGCTGCAATATCTTCTGTGCGTCTTGCCTCAGAAGCAAATTCTTGGCTCTTAAAAAGTGATAACCTGGTCCACTTAGTTCTTCAGCTATATTAATGCTACTTACTCTTCATATTAAGAGTGCCTGTAATATTTGCATCATTAATATTTGCATAATTCAGTAATACAATATCACGCTCAGATTTCTAGAGAATAATGTTAGTTGGTAACGTTTCTGTATAGAAATTGAGTGCACCCTTAGTAAGTCCATGAAAGACACTCAGCTGGGAGGATGTGTGGATCTGCTGGAGGGTAGGGAGGCTCTGCTGAGGGATCTGAACAGGCTGGACCACTGGGCAGAGACCAGTGGGATGAGGTTTAGCAAGGCCAAATGCCGGGTCCTGCACTTGGGGCACAACAACCCTGTGCAGAGCTACAGACTAGGAGAAGTCTGCCTAGAAAGCTGCCTGGCAGAGAATGACGTGGGGGTGTTGGTTGACAGAGGCTGAACATGAGCCAGCAGTGTGCCCGGGTGGCTAAGGAAGCCAATAGCATCTTGGCTTGTATCAGAAATGGTGTGACCAGCAGGTCCAGGGAAGTGATTCTGCCCCTGTACCCGGAGCTGGTGAGGCAGCACCTCAAATCCTGTGTTCAGTTCTGGGCCCCTCACTACAAGGACATTGAGGTCCTGGAGCACATTCAGAGAAGAGCCACAGTGGTGGTGAAGGTGCTGGAGCACAAACCTTATGAGTGGCAGCTGAGGGCTGTTCAGGCTGAGGAGAGACCTTAGCATTGTCTACAACTACCTGAAAGGAGGTTGTTGCAAGGTGGGTGTTGGTCTCCCAAGTAACAAGAGGTAGGATGAGAGGAAATGGCCTCAAGTTGCACCAAGGCAGGTTCAGATGAAACGTTAGGAAAAATTTTTTTCACTGAAAGGGTTGTCAGGCACTGGCAAAGGCTGCTCAGGGAGGTGTTTAAACGACAAGTAAATGACGTGCTCAGGGATAGGATGTAGTAGTGGGCAGGTGCAGTTGGACTCAATGATCTCAAAGATCTTTTCCAACCAAACAATTTTGTGATTTAAAGTCGTTTAGTCAGAAGTCCAGAAAGGAAAGAAGTAGGTTCTTTATCAGTCAGAGACCATGCAGGTTGTTGAGAAGTGCAGCTTCTGATGGGAAGAGCTGAGTTAATTTTAAGAACCAGAGCAAGAAGTGCTCTAAGAAAATCTCTTGGGAGTAAGATGAATCATGTTCTTGTCTCCCTTAGAGACATTTAGACATGAGGTAACTGCAGTAAGATTTGCACACAACAGAAGTTGTTAAACCTTGAGAGCAATGCCCAAAATTATGCTTAAAACAAACATAAATGTAAACTTGCAAAAATGAGGTTGATCAACTAAGGTTGCTAGAGCAACGAGTCAGACATGTTTTTACGTGAGGAACGTGCTTCTCAAACACACCATTTTTTAAAATTGTTTTTACAAACCTGCAGACACTTCTCTGTTGCCACTGTTGGGCTCCACGCTTCCTGCTCAAACACTTGCTGCATTTTTTCTTTCTTATTTGTCCTGCACCTCCATTCACTGTTCTCACCTACAGACCTGCAGCCAGAAACAAGCACAAAGCCTTCAGTGCTTCACATAGAGCATAAAGCTCTATGGGCACAAAACAGCGACATCCCAGCCCTGCAATAGCAAACACAGGAACAGATCTTAGAAAAAAAACAGCCCCCCAATCAGAAAACTAAAGCAAACTAAAATCTTATAATATAAAACTAAAAATTGATTTGCCATCCTTAAAGACTGTCTATTCATTAAACATTTTATCATTTACCAGAAGCACATATTAGAAAAGAAAAATGTTGGGGGGGTTTTCCATCTTTCTATTTTCTTTCAGATATTTAAAGCAGCATGTGATTTTGAAAAAGAATACTAACAGCAAATGTCTCACAAGCTACTCCCAAGCAATGGTTTGGATGCTTCCGCAAGTTCTATTCTCTCACCTTGAAAGTGCAAGTTTTCAGCCACAGAAAACCTTTGCCCATGCCTAAACCAGCAATAACAATATCGATGCAAACTTTCCAGGACTTTGTCATCAAAATTCCTTTGTGTGAAACCTCTAGTAATAATAATAATAATCTTATTTTTAAGCAGGTTGTGAAAGGTGGCAATAAGTTGGATGTCATGCAGCTGTATGGGAGTCTTGGGTGAAGCCCAGCGCAGCACAATTCCAAGCTCGGAGTCTGACAACACCTCTTTTAATGCTACACGAGGTGTACGTACTGGTGTGGTTAATGTAGGATGTAACAGGGCCGTTATCATTATATACACACAGTCCTGTGGGATGCAAATCCCAGCCTCCATGCTGGCTGCAGCTACAGTGCAGGCTGTCCTGAAAACCTTGTGCATGTTTGCTGGCACCGCACGGTGGCAATGCTTCAAGAAGCAACAGCAGTGATGCGGTAGATCAAAAACTCATAACCCACACCAGGACTGCTGGAAAGGAAATTCTATGCCTGTCAGGAGGACCCACCTTCTCAACAACGACGTTGTCACTGTGCAGATCTCAACTGGATTTTGAGGCCGTTCCAACCAGTGAAACTTGGTGTGATGCAGGACTCTCCGGGCCTGGCCTCCAGCACAGCAGCCGTCACGAGAGAAATCATGCAACCATCTGGCTGGCTGCATTTTGCTTTATTGTGTGGGATTCTGGATAAGTCCCAGGGCATTACAAAAACCCTAAACTAGGGGAAAAATATTCCTTCCAGATTCAATCCAACGCATCTCCCAGCTGCCTCATGGTCACTAAAGGCAACGGAGTGTGCAGGGGGGATCACAGTGCCACCGAGGTACCTGCTGTCATACAGCTCCCTAGGAGGCTTTAAACATCAGCGACATGAAGGGTCTAATAGAGACCACCTGATCCACATGACAGAACAGGGAAGACAAGGGTGGAAATTACATCCTAGAGATGATTGAGTTCAATACTGATTTCACTGGGGTTTAAAAAACAAAAAACAAACAAAAAAAATCCCCACTACAAATATACACTTAGTCACAAACAATTGCTGCTGATGACAGCAAATGGAGGCTGAAGCAAAGGTTCTCCAGAGAACAAGAATATCCTTTTGTATCTGCGCTGCCTACTGATGTGTTAAGCCTCCTTCCGCTCTTTTCTAGCTGTTCCTCCAAGGAAATCATTCATGTTAGAAAACGAATAGCCAGATGAACAAATGACACACAGCAGGGAACTGAACATCAATAACCTGTATCAGAGGAGAAGCCAAGCCATTTAAACAAAGAATAGGAGAACAACAGTACATGGGTCCTGATAAACAACTGTGTAATTCAGGAAAGATGGTTCTATCTTGAAGAGCTCTCAAGAGCCTGTAGTGCCAGCAGAAATCAATGATGGGCAGTGCTGAAATTTCAAGACTGCATATAGAGAACTGCAGTAGAATCCTAAATTCAATGTACACAACTAATGCAAGACATGGAGATGGAGCAAGCAATCATCTGAATAAAAATAACACAGTTAAAACACTTGTTGCGATACTGCTGTCTTCCTGAAAATGTGTAGTGTGACTTGTCTAAGTGTATTTTTAATTACTACTTTAAATACACTTCTGCTTTTACTTGCAAATGTGTTTTCAGGCACAGAATCAAACAGCAAGGGATTATCCTTGCCAAGAGTGCCCTCAAAGGCAGTTTGTCCAGTCAATGACACTAAGGACAAATCATGACTATAAATTCATCCAGTTTTCATTTTCTCCTGATAATTCATTTCCCACGTTTCAGCAACACTGACTTTCTATGCATCAAAGCTCCACTGAGGCTACAAGGCAGTGCTCAGCACCCCAGCATTCATCATGGGCTGCAATGAAAAGCATCCTGCTGGGTAGAATCTGGGGTTCCACAGCAAAGCGTGCTCGATCTGTCATGCACAAATTATTCATTCCCAAATATTACATCCTGTGACTGATGGCAAAGTTTCCATGCAGACTGAATTGCCAGCAGTGTTCACCTCAACCTTTGCCTTCTTTTTATCAGGCTTAATTTGTTCCATAAGCCCCCTGGAAAAAAATTGTTTCCATTATTTCCAGTTTTCCTAAATGTGTTTCTGTAGTTGAACAGCTTTTGCCTGAACAGCCTTTGGGTGTTGGTTCAGTCAGCAAACATGAAGAAAATATTTCAGAGTTCTTATTTAACATCATCTTCTCATCCTATTTTAGGCTTTTGTGTAGGACTTGTTACTTACATGACATCTAAGGAAAAAGACAGCTCTTAGGAAGCTAAAGGAAATGGTATAAGTGTCACTTTAAGGCATGTATCAGAAAAGATGATTTGCTCTTTGCTTCATTGTTAAAACGCTATTTGGCCATTTGTGTGACCATTCTCTATACAAATTCCTCTGCTCAAACTCCGTTTTATCACCAAATCATGGAAATGCTGACCAAGAGGGAGAGCTGGAGGTCATCACCATTTAGCTTGCTCTTCCCGAAACAAAACCTCCAGTTACCTCAACAACTGACTGCTCAGAGAATACACGATCCAGGTCCCCGACTGTCACGACGGTTCAGACTCTGTGCTTCACGCTAATTGCTTTCTCCCTTTTGTCTCCAGATCCAGTTATGCAGCAGTGTTACCATGGATACTCTGCATTTATAACTTACATCATTTACAAGACATAATTTGTGCATTTTAATTTACTCAAACCCAAATCCGAAGAAGAAAATGAAGAAAGCTGAGCATGGGACATGTTTCAGTTGAGAAGGGCTGCCCGTTGCCAGTTTCCCTCATACTTGCAGTAAAACCATTAATCATCATAAACTCATTTTGTCTAAAAGCAGAGGTAATATATTTTTCCATGTAAATCAGTTCATTTTCATGACAGAATGATGTCAGAGAATCTAAATCGGTGATCTAATAAATTTTCCTTTTGGAACATTGGTTAGTATTAAAGGTTACTGCAGAGGGCAGGGCATGATTGATGTCAGCTGCTGGCAAGAAAAATGTAAGTTTAATTTTCATAAAATAGACCTAAATACTATATTGACACAGATGCACTTCTACAGTCTGAGAAAATATAATCATAACTTGGGGCTGGAGCAATAAGAGCCCCAGGCCTTTCTAAATTAAAAAAAAAAAAAAAAAGCTCCTGCTAACAGTAAGATTTCCCCAAATTTGTAAAAGACTTAAAATTAAAATTAACTTTTCAAGTTTTACACAATTTCATCCCCTTTTTAACTTTTTTTTAAAGGATGATAATTTTAACAATTTTTGAGCAACAATTCAGCACTTTGTGCTCACCATTTGTATACGTACAGAGTTGAATACAAATTACTTTAACTAAATTTGGCCATGATGCGCATAAGAATTCACCAACAATGAAACAGCAGTACAGTGGTGAAACATAATCTTATTTCTCCCCCAAAAGCAACCAAGCTTGCCAAATCGCAGTCTATACCTTAACCAAAATGCAACTCTTTACTCAAATCCTACAGCAGCGTGGTAGAAAAGGGAGAGGGGAGGGAAGAGGAAAAAAATTATATGCCATTATATATGTACATATATATATACATATATATATATATAGCATGATAGTTTATGGAAGAATTGTGATAAAACCTACAAGTCAAAGCTGTTATTTTCTGTTTCTTCACATAAGGTCTCTCCAAGTCAAATTTTAGAAAAACTAAGTGACTTTGGTTTGATTCAAACCTTTTTTTTCCTATTTGCTCTTTTTTAACTTTGGATGAAAATCAACTTGGTGAAAATAGGACCAAAAAAAGCGCTTTTGCATAGTTTTTATCTCCACTTCTTACTGCAGCAGTGGATACGCTCTGTAACCACAGCACTGCTGGGTAAGGCACAGCAATTCACTTTCTTGCAGTTGATCTAACCCTATGTGCTCTACAGCTCACACAGCCCAGTTACAATACAAGAAGCAAGTCCCCTTTGAAACAGCTATTTCATATACAGATTAAAAAGGGAAGTGGGAAGCTGGATATCCACTCAGCTTTTATCCAGCTCTTAAAATGGATCTCTTAAAAAGGTCTCCTGGGTATCCGTGCAACCTTCAAGGAAGAGACAGAGCAATATGAATGGAAGCAAGGGAAGGATGCTAAGACCCCTCATTTTCAGAGGCAGTGAGCTGTTTGGCCAGTTCAGCTGTTCACACAAGTACAACCACAGCTCTCCTACCATGCTAATTTTTAACTTAGTCCATCCCTATTAGTGTTATTCTCTGTGGGGAGAAAAAAAATTAAAAAATCTATATATAGCTTTGCTAGATCCTTAAAGTAATTTGATTCACTATGACAGAACAATTTCTTGGTGTATTCAACTTAATCCTCTCACCAGTGATGCTTATTCATTTTTTATTCAGCTTGATTGGCTCACAAATTTTAAATACCACCACACATGCCCTTAAGACCCTTTTTGGAGTAAGACATATCATTAACGTGTCCTTGCAGCAGGAAATCCTTAGTACATGGTACAGGGGGAAAAAAAGAGAAAGAAAAAAAAAAAACCAAAAAACCAAACAACACATCAACTGTAAAGCATCCTCCTGGGTACACAAAGAAAGCTAAACCAACTCTTCCTAATTATCTGCATACTGTCTGGGAATTCTTCTGCCTCTCATACGATGCATCAAAATAAAAACGAAACACCTCAGGGACAATAAGCCTTTTTTCTCCCCTCCTTCTGTTCTTATCTTTCATAAAGTGAGAAACAGTGTTTCTGTAGTTGGATCTGTGTGTGAGCCTGCTCATCATAACAGAAAAGCAAAATCAAATACAATAATTCTCTTTGTTCTGACAGGGATGACATCTCTTTCCCCCTGATGTACTTTAGTAAGCTTTCTCCATTTGTCAATATTGATATGGGAGAAGGGAAAAGAAATAGATTAACGTGCAGTATCAAGTGTTTGGGATTATCTCTGGCTGTGGATTGGTTCAGCGGCATCTTGGAAGATGCCACCTTAAATGAGGACGATCCTTGGTAGCAACCAGTCAGCACCTGGGATGAAATAACTCCCCCAAACAGAATCTTTACTGCTGACTCTCAAGAGTCAGTAACAGAATAGGATCCAAAAAACTCAGGCTAAAACAAGTACAAACTCCTCTCACTAAAAGATTTTAAATTCAAACGCTGTGTTCTTGAGTGCTGTTTCCCTGTGTGACTCCCTTTATCTATTCAAAGATTTTCACGTTCACTTATCTCGTTCTCACTTCAAAAACTATTAAAACTTTCCCAACATTTGCATTGTTCTTCCCCTTTCTCATGCAAAGCTTGACTTCTTTCTCTAAAAAAAATGATCTCTTCTGGTAATTTGAGGTCTTTTGCTCCAGGCTATTCAAGTAGTTTATTACTTACCTCATACTTGGATGCTTGATTCTCTCAACTCCTACAGTATTTTCAAGGTTAACAGTAAAAAATTCACCATTTTCCCCCAAAATGGCAGCCTAAGTAATCCTGCTCCATCCAAATTATTTTCCAAGCTCTTCACCTTTTGGCCCCTCTTAAAAAGAAAATATAAAAGGGAATTCAGTAATTGAAACAATGACTCACTTGAGCAATATGTTAATGTAATGTTTAAAGGATAATGACAATACTAATACAAAGGAAGAGGGAAATGTATGCACTCATTCTCCATTCTTGCTTCAACTTAGGAAAAGACTGCAGGTCACAACCTTCTTTTGTAGCCTTTGATGTTGAAAAAAGTAGTCTATTTTAAAAGTCCATGCTAAAGCCGACAATTTAAACCTGCCAGCTATGGATATATGAAATTCCCTCTAACTACCTCAACTTAATACATGCTGAAACCAATTGCTTTTTTTTTTTTTTTTAGTTTACAGGACTTTTTTTTTCTCATGTTCCTCACTCTCATCAATTTCTGCCAGGTGCACTGCAGCAAGCCAAAGAATAGCAGTAACCAACTTGCAAAACTGTTGTACGCAGCATTTACTAAAGCAAAATGCCTCTTTCCTCTTTTTCTGACATCCCAGTGACTGCACTGCGGAACTGCTTTAACCACTGCACTTACAGGTGACAACATGCTGGTATCTTATTTAAATTCTGCAAGGGCACCATCTGCCCTGCATTTGAGCTATGAGGCTGAAATGCTCTTTATTTCAAGACAACCAAGAGGTCTTTTGGAGAAAAGGATGCAAATTGTGTGCGGGAGGAAAATCCTAACGCACTCCAAAGAAACAAAATAAACTTCAAAATAGTCATGGTTAAGCACTGAACCACATGTCCAGATGCTTAATCTCTACCAGCAATGCTGCCACAATTTACCAGGCAGTTCTTCCAGAACACGACACTCGGCATAAAATGCTACAATTAATAATTAGTTTCCTTGTTCGGCAACAATAATGAATCAGACCTCTCAAATGTCCACCTGCCCCTCTCATTCATCACTTCCTGAAGAAGATACTAGACTTCCCAATACACATGTATGTAAACTGGTACAGCATCCTCAGCTCAGCTAGCAACATCCATTCCCACTGCCTATTTACCCTTTCCTCCACAAACATATTCATGCCATCTTTCACACTGCATTAAGGACAAAATAAACAGAAAACCCTCCCAGGTTTATCTGCAATGCTACTTCTCAACATTCATTTTCTCATCCTTTTTCGGTATCTACCATGACAGCTCTTGCAATGTACTGATTGTATATACGTTGTTTATGTAGCATTCAGCTCTTTTTTATTAAAAAAGATAGGATCAGACAAGATGCAGCTGTTCACACAGCTGGCTTATGAAAATATTTTTTCTGCCTTTTACTACATTAGCTCTCTACATACATCTTACAACCCCTTTTATCTTCCCACCTTAAAAACTGAAAGCATTTTTATCAGGGCCTTAACAGCCCTGACCAGCCTCACCTGGGGCATCCACACACACTGCTGCCCAGTGCCCCAGGAGCTCTATTTAAGCCTTGTCCAGGTTCACTAGTTTTTTGCCTGAGCTAGGCTGTCAGCAGTGTTATTCTTCTTCGGTTCTATTGCAGCTGTGGACCCTTTTGATTCTCACCTACCCTTGCTCTGGCTTGAGGTTGGACCTGCCTCTTTGTGGTGAGTTTGTATGATGATCTGAGCTTGGCTGAACCTGAGCATGGCCAGTAGTCCAGCCTTCCTCAGGCACTGTGGGCAGTGGGGTCTGGCTGGTGTGATCCCCGTCCCCCTCAGCTTGCTGGCCTCAAGGAGCAGTGACTGCTCACTCTTCCCTAACAGTCCTGTAGAAGGGACTGTTACCCAGTTCTTCTGCTCCGATTAATATTTGTGGGTCCTATTTTAATAGAGTTGATTAAAAATAAGAAGATTACCCTGGGCAATGAGTAAGCAAATCAGCTCAACTGCAGAACTTTACTCTTTCTCTAGAAATGGACAGACTATTTAATACTGAGTTTATAAAGTGACTGGCACAGCAGGGCCTGTGAGAGGTGCTACCCTAACATGAATAAATGCAATTTTGGAGATTCAAAAAGAAGGGACCTCTTCCTTCTTTTATGTGAATTTGAAAAACATCAAAATGTTCTCTAATTAAAAAAAAAACAAAAAAACCTAGATCTGCAACTAGGAAAACCTGCAAGTTATGTGAGCACTCTCTTTATAAGCAAAGCTCTAGCCAGTGGCACTGAGCTGGGCTATCAACATTAGAGGAAAACCTCACTGTTTTCTTGCATCAGGTGAATGCAGATGAATTGCTGTCAAGAGAAGTTGTTCTCCATTTCATTTCATTGTGTGGTTTCATCCATCCAAGCTACTTGCAGCTTGAAGGTTACCCTGCANAAAGCAGCCTGCTGCTGCAATAGCACACAAAGCAGTAAGCTTTAGCATTGACTTTCTGTAAATTACAATTATCTTTTACTTCATCTTCTTCAATTTACACATTCCAGAAACTGAGAGTCCACTCTGTCTAGGGAAATTATGTGTCCATGTGCATAAATGAGCAAGGATCTATCTCACTTTTAGTTCTGGTGTATAGAAAAACATCATCAGGATGAAAAGAACGATGAGAACAGGGATAGTTGTTCTCTTTCAAAAAAAAAGAACAAAGACACAGTGAATTCATCTTCTAGTCATATTCAGTGAACAATTTTTCTATGAATCTTCAAAAGCCTGGAGATTTCCACCAGTATATCATTTTCCACTGTTACTTTTGACAATGGCTGCTGCTTTTCTTTGTATGGAGGAAAATCTTGGCTGGCCCTCAGCTCTTGGTGAGTTCCTTCAAAAGACAAGTTCTGAATGTTCCCCAAGGTCATTCCTGCCATGAAAGCAGAATTTCATATTCACTTGAGGTTAAAAAGGGAAGTCCGCTACAAACTGATTTAGGAGTCCTGCAAGTTATACAAATGAATAAAGTAGTAGTAAAACCTTATTTATATGTTCAATAATTTGCTTTAGGCTTCTTTACAGAAAAAAGCACCAGACAGACTGTTTTATACTTGACTTCCACTATCAGCACAGCTCTGATGCCTGAGAGAAAGTTTTCCAAAGAAATTTTCAAAGGAAGATCCTTTAAAACTAGCTATTTCTGATTGGCTTGAACCTGTTTGGGGTTTTTTGTTTGTTCGTTTGTTTTAATTAAAGTGTGATTAGCTTCAGAAAAGAAAAGTCTGGCCTCAAACACTAACCCAGAGATCAAACCCTTCCCTTTCTGACAGCATTTTTAAAATAGTAACTTTGAGTTGTGACCTCTTATGCATAGAGAAGCAGGAATCCCTTCCCTCAATAAACTGTTCCAAAAATTCACACCTGTTTTTCTGGGTCCAGACAAAACTTTAAATGTAAAAATGAAGTGGCCTGCACTGCTGTAGCTGGGAACCACTAGGAAGGTGCCCCTGTGGCAGCAACAATTCCAACAGCAACATTCAATTTCACTGAAATATAGAGAACCTAATGGTAACATTAATGTTCTCTTTGAAAAAGCAGGTGCAGTGTGAGTATTTTAATGAGATTTCAGGTTTTTAGCCAACTTATTTAGTTTATAATTTAAACTTGGTGAGCCCATGGATGATAAAGCCCAGTGGGCCAACTGTATCCTGGGCTGCATCAAAAGAAGCGTGGCTAGCAGGGTGAAGGAGGTGATTCTCCTCCACCACTTGTCTCTCATGAGATTCCACCTGGAATAATGTGACTAGTTCTGGAACCCCTAACATAAGAAGGATATGGAACTGTTGAAACAGGTCCAGAGGAGGGTCCCAAAGATCATAAGATAGCTGGAGCACCTCTGCTGTGAGGACAACCTGAGAGACCTAGGGTTGTTCAGGCTGAAGAAGAGAAGGCTCCGAGGAGACCTTATAGCAACCTTCCAGTACCTGAAGGGGGCTACAAGAAAGCTGGGGAGGGACTATTTACAAGGGCATGTAGTGACAGGATGAGGGGGGAAGGGCTTTAAGTTGGAAGGGAGAAGATTTAGATTAGACATTAGAAAGAAATTCTTCCTGACGAGGGTGGTGAGGCACTGGACCAGGCTGTCCAGGAAAGTTGTGGATACCCCGGCCCTGGAGGTGTTCAGGGCTGGGTTGGATGGGGCTTTGAGGAGCCTGGTCTGCTGGGAGATGTCCCTGCCCGTGGGGGGGGTGGAACTGGATGATCTCTATGGTCTGTTTCAACCCAACCCATTCTATGATCTTGCTCATAAATCCCTGTTAGGCCCTGCTACCAATCAAATATGTTTCAGTAAGCTTATGTATTGTAGCTCAAGAGAAATTAAGACACCAAAAGAAAATAATTGTCAACTTTGCAATCCAATGGTTTCAGCAGGTTTGACTCAACAAAGAGAATGTAAAGCCCTTTCCTGTCATCTCTCCCTCTTGCATCTCCTTTTTAGCGAATAGTTTTGGGGTTTTTTTCCCTCGAGACTGTACTAGTAACCTGAAGCAAAGCAATGCATCCTCCATGTTAGGTCTGGAACAGATTGACAACAATTACAATGACAGGAACAGAAAAACCTTACAAAGAGAATCACTGCACATCAGAATCCAATCTTCCTCGTCCTTCCCCAGAAGACATTGGCATCAGTTATAGTTAGAAATCTTGTTCCAGAAATGGAACTGGGAGATTTTAAGCTGCAGATTTTAATGCATTTTTATTGCTGAAAAGAAGACTTGAGCGTAAGCTTGTCATATCATGAAAGAAAATTGCACCTCTAATTGCAATATGGGACAGAAGTGAACAATGGCTGTGGGTTGCATTGCAAAAGGCAGCAGAGTTTAGCCTAGATGTACATTGATACTATGACTCTGTAAATAGATGTAAGTATAAAAAGCTATATTATACAAAGAGAAATTAAGAGAGAAAAATTTACCAGGATAAGTTTCCAAACTTGTGTGCCCTGAGCAGAAATTTTAAGGATCATGGTGATGTATTAAAACAGGAGTTTTGCATACACAAGAGTTAGTGAGGGCTGACTTCCAGTGGATTTTTCTCAGCTGACTGCAAGCTGCAATTGGAGCTTTTTCTGCTCTCAAAGCACTTAATGGTTCCCTACACCCACCTCCACCTCCCAAAGCTGAGTTCTTTGTTATATAATGTAGAAGTTTTTCACCCAGGAGACAAACTGAGACTTTTATATTTCACTTCTTATCCATCTTTTTCACAAGCCTAGAAAGACTTATTAATCTTAGAGATAAGTTATGCCTCCTGTTTAAGTCTGGATGAAAGTGGCCAGTGCATTGCTAATGTACTATCTGAGGGCAGTCAGCAAGACAAAGACTATAGACCCATTTTCCCCTAGGAAATCAGGCTAGGAAGAAAAGCAATACAGGGGCTGTATAGTTTCTTTCTGCTTCTTTATGTTAAGTGTCCTGTTTATTTTTAATACATGTAGGACTAAGATGTTGGTATTGTCCAATTATTGGGATTTGTTAATATATTTTTATGCATCTTCATCATCCAATAGACTATTAAGTCTATTTATTTAGGCAGTGAGTCTGAACGCTGTTATTAGTCCAAGCTTCTGGCAGGATCTTTTCCTGGAGGTTAAATGGCATCTTTCCAAATTGCACCTTGGCAGATATTTTGGCTGTGATTAGACCCATGGGTTTTCCTTATTTTTTGTATTTCTAAGTCATTAAGCAATTATAAAATCTTTATGATACCAAATGTCTTGAATTTTACAATTATTATTCTAGCAGTAAGGTAATAACACAGTTTATAATGTCTTTTAAATTATGTGCCCATGTGCTGCATTACTTCAAAGCCTCTGTGTCCACAATCTCAAAACTTTTATATTGCAAGAACAAGCACTCCGCACATTCTGAGTGTGGGACCTTCCTACAGCAGGACAGTGTGTGTATTTTGATACCAGTCCTTATCATAAATAATATACAGTAACTGCTGTAGATATTTTAAGCCTGTTTACAAAGGTTGGAATAATGCAGTAATATCTAAGAGGAACTAAAATATCTGTATAAATGCTCAAGTGAGAGGTTTGATTTATAACAACTTTACAACAAATTTGGAAGATAATTCTAGGTAACATGGGTGACAAGAAATTACATTTTCAGTTCTGGGCTTCAAAAGGCAGTTACTGAAATAAGGTTCTCCTTGTACCCTCCCAATTGCCCCCTTTGCAAGGCTAAAGCAGATAAAAAATTCTGTGTCTGGAGTTTAAGTCTGAAGATACAAATGTCTAAAATAAGCTGTTTCTCATGGCACTGGAACAGCAATGCATGATATAATAAACTAACAAATATGAAGCTTCTCTGCTATTAGGTTTATGCATTTAAATGCAGAGATGAAACATGGAGTCTGGAATACCTTGGTTATTAAAGTAAACAGGGGACACATTCAAAACTCGGTTCATTTGTCAGTCTGACAGTAGCTGGAAGACTTCTGCATGCAAAATATATGAGCATCTGGCTATCAAGAATATTTAAGACCTTACCTATTGATCTCTTTCATCTGCCTAAATTAATTCAAGATGTTAAGATAACAAAAAATGGTGATTAAAGATCCTATGCATATAAAACTCAAATCCCAATAAACAGTAAGGAGTAGATCATACAAATGCTACTAAACAAAACCAGCGGCAGACTTCCCAAATAACCACTTGAAAACCTAGAAAGACCAGAAAGTTTACTGCCAGAAATGTAGGACAGTATGACTTATTAAAAAAAGAGACAGGGAGAAAACACATTTTTTGACTTTGTCACAAAGAACTTTAAGGAGAAGGTCATTGCAGGGAGAGATAAGGTACTAAAAACCAGGAAAATGTGTGTGTGACTCTACTCCATCTTTTTTTAAAAAAAGCTCAGGACACAATTTTAATTACAAGTATAAGCTAGGTGTAACATCTCTGATAAAGACCTATAGTCTCTGCAGACCTCAGGTTTCACATACTGAAATCCTGTAACAGGTTCATTGAAGTTAGAAACTTGAAGGCTTCACAGGATAAATGGCCATATATTGGTACACTAATGAGGCAATTTAAAGATACAAGCTTTGTCTTACCTTTATTTTTAGGAAAGCAGGACCAAAATCGAGTCCCTAACACCTACTTTGATGCACCCAGAAACAATTCAACTACAGCAAGGACATTATCTTTATCCTGTACCTTTCTTCCCTTTTTAGTACTAGCATAGAAATGAGATGTAAATGTAATAGCTATTATTCTATGACAGGAGCAAAGAAATGACATTAGAGGAGAAGCTGTTCATACTAGAAATCAGCGTAAATTAAGTCTTGACCCTGCATCACACTGTGATGCTATCAGAATCTGGTTCCATGCCCATTAGTCTCAATCTCAGCTCTGCAATCTAAATTTGGCTATTAAAAATACACTTATAGAACAGAAGCAAAGAAACACATAATTCTCAATAAACTTCCAAAGTTTACAGAAAAGTAATAAAGCATTATTTAGATGAAACCATTAAGTCTGAATAATACATATCTTTTTTTAAAAAAACCCCACTAATAAAAATCAGCAGCAATTTCCAATCAAAGCTGCAATTCTACCTAGAATTTCTCAGGTCACGGAAGTGTTGTTCCCACAATGAGACTTCTTATTAATTTTGGGCTCTGTGTGGGTGCAGTGAGGACTGAGAGAATGAGATAAAATAGGAGAGCAGAGGAAGAAGAGAAGGGAAAGTTCTTGTCCTTTTTTTTTTTTTTTTTTTNTTTTTTTTTTTTTTGAGAAGCATTTGACTAAATGCTTTGAATTGTTTGTCTAAAATCATTAGACTCAAAAGTATTTAAGTACGATAGAGCAGCACTGCAAACAGAACATGTAGTTTTAAGCGACACACATGCCTATTATATCACAACTGTCTATGGAAAGATCCTATCTCCTTTTTTTTGACTACACCTTCAGTACAGCAGACCAGTAAATCTCTGTGCTGATGAAAGTTGTTTCTCTGCCAGTACAGCTGCTAAGTGTATTTTGTAGCCACCCAATGTGAATCCAATCTTCTCTCATCAATGTGATTCAAGGTTCAGAGAAAAACTTAAGAGACATCACAAGGAAAAAGCTTCATCAAGGAGGTCAGGATATCATTTAGGCAAGATTCCTAACGTCAGAAGACTGCAAAAGTCCAAATGTGTGTGCTAAGCATCCTGTATATCCTCTTTATAGCAACTATTACAAATAGGACTCTGTTAAGACTTCCCTTTCAATCATTCTAACTCTTCTCATAGAAGAGTACATAAAAGAAAGAGAAAAAATTGGGAAAGAAACCAGATTGAAGTTGAGAATTACTAATTAGCAGGAAAAAAAAAAGATATTTCAGTGAAACCTTCTGGTTCCTTAGCTCTTTAGCCATTGTCATAAAACAAAATCATAGAATCACCAGGCTGGAAGAGACCCACCGGATCATCGAGTCCAACTGTTCCTATCAAACACTAAACCATGTCCCTCAGGACCTCGTCTACCCATGCCTTAAACACCTCCAGGGAAGGTGAATCAACCACCTCCCTGGGTAGCCTGTTCCAATGCCCACTGAACCTTTCTGTGAAAAACTTCCTCCTAATGTCCAGCCTGAATCTCCCCTGGTGGAGCTTGAGGCCATT